>JANAVB010023451.1:0-51675 GCA_029216955.1 Iris pallida | reverse complement strand
TACAAGGAGTACACGATGCTCACGATAAAGTACACGAACACGAATACCCGATGTACGCTAAGGGGATAACACACAACAAGATCCATATAGTACTAATCCTGTTTCCAACGTGTCAGCATATGTAAGTATCTAAAGCAGGAAATATAATCCTAAACAAGAAGATAAATGATCAGCGAATGTACTCGCCTGATATCTGAATGTCCAAGGTAAAGATACTGTCCGAGGAGAGGTGTCTGGCTCCTAATTAGAACAGCACAAGTCACAACAGTCCAGAAGGATAATATAAAGCACTACAATGTATTCTACATGAATCTAGGTCAACTAGGCCAAAGTCACCCTTGGTCAACTCTGGTCAACTGCACTAGTCAAACTAGGTCAAACTAGGTCATGTCCTAACCCAGCAAGTCTTATAGGCCTAACCAAGACTATCCTAGCAGCCCATATCAATACAAGGCTATACAAGCCAACATACACCCGACTCTATAGCATGCAATTATTCAATACTCAAATAGGCAAGAATTCACATTGGATATACACTAGGTAATTTATTACTTTAGCTATATATGTCTACACATATATACACATGCATATTGGTATTCAACATTAGGTCTATAATCATGGCTTTCAATGGTTATATAAACTTAAATATTACAACACAATATGCTAACATATATTATTACTACATAGCTAAGTTAACTATATTCATAAATACTTATTTAAGAGGCTATGTGTGTGTATGTGAACATGAAAGGGGCAAGTGAGGGTTAAATGGGCATACATAGTGTATACATATCAAAGAGTTTCAAAGTGTAAGTGAACAAAGTGTCAAGTGTGATAGTGTCAACATAGTGTAAGGGGGTACATGAGGCAATATAGGTTGTGTTAACATAGAACATTACATCTCGTTAACTTGTATATTGCATACATTATATCTAGTATATTACATTCATGCTTGCATTCATTCATCATTCATTTATTCTTTGCACTACTATATGCACCATACATTACAACTATGGAACTACATTCATACAAGCCATACTTACATGCTTACACTAGATAGGATACTTACACCTTATACATCATTTATTTAACCATTTACTCATGCTTGCATTCTCTATTTAATTACATAATGTTATACATTAACATGGTGTAAAATCAAATAGAATATTATATTACACACAAGGGTGCACAAAATGCATAGCCGAATAGTAACTCCTACTATATCATACTGTACCATCTCAGCATGAATTAAAATCTAGATTAAAGTATGTTATAGATCTATGTGTTAGCTTTCCAAACTTCAAACGGATCGCGTTTTCGTTTCCGGAAACTCCCCGAAATCGCAAAAACACCGAGAACGCGTTTGCTTTCGTACAACTGACGCTCAAATAATTCTCCAGAAAGTTACAAAAAGAATTAGGCCTATTAATACATGTTTTTGGAAAGCTAACTTCAATACGCTTCTTTAAAAAAATGGAGATTAAACCGAGCTTTGAGCTAGAAGTTATGACATTTCTATTTAGGCTGAAAATATTATAAACACAAAATTTCAAAATTACCCTCATTTGGAAAACTGGGTGCTACAACCTTGATTGGTCAATGAACCTATTCTCGAATTGGTTTGTCAGGCATCGGCCCGTTGTTGTTGCATTCCATATACGCATATCCGCTCCATAGGGTCAAACGATGGTCAAGCCTTCGAACTGCTAGAGCCACTCGAAGCGCTTGAATCGGCGTGGCCGTAGCCTCCGTGGTCGTAGGCTCCACGCCTCTACATTAAGAAGGAAACTCACATTAGTCTCAAAAAATATTATGCACTCATTTATGGAAATCATCTCATCACACGAGGTCAAAGGTTCAAGACTCTGGACGAAAGGCCAAGGACGTAAATCGTGCTCTAATACCATTATGACATGCCCTGATTCTGTAGAATCGATAGTCGTCTCCCGGACATGATACCGTGCGAACCTAAGTTGCAATCGCACAAGATATAGTCAAAAGTTAACCGAAACAAAATCTAATAGAGTACGCAAAGAAATTGAACAAACATTGAGTCTGAAGGAAACTTTTCTTTTTATTGATAATAGACATCACTTACAAGACTCCATTACAATCATTACGTGCGGGCTTACAACATGACTTGATTACAAAATGAACGTTGATGAGATAGTTCATTCCATACATTACATTCCTATTTACAATAATATATTGCAGCCACCTGCTATCGAGGGAAGTCGAGACATATTCTTGGACTGAATATGGAGTCTTCAAAAGCAGCTTCAAGCTTTGGCTTCAAATATCCCAAGCGTCGCCTTGAGTTAGGTGGTACTGTCTTAATGATCTGAGGTACCTGTGGAGAGCGAGGATCAGTACATTACATGTTGTACTGGCAAGTGGCTAATTATATACCACGCTCTCATTTGGTTCAAGAATATTTTGTCTTAACTTATGATCTTTCTAGCCGTCCTAATGTTAGAATATGTAATTTACACTAGACTTACCAATGGCAGAGCATGTCGTGCGATGTAAGACTTACCATGTTCTTTCCTGACAATTGTTAGCATTTAGTATGAAGTTTGCATATGTGAAGGTCACTGCATTAGAAGCCATTTGGACTATAGCTAGTTAGACGGCGACCCTTTCAGCACGAGTAGCGAGCTCGGTTGTAAGTTCCCCGAATACCATATTTGCTTTCGTCGAGCTCAGCTATCTTTTGCTTCCTCCTAGGCGAATCGATCCCGTGTTTCAGGGTATCGATCGAGGAAGCCATTCCTGGTGTACCAGTTGTCTTTGACCGTGCTAGGTTAGACTAGATTCAAGCATGATATTTAGTTCATGAGCAACATAACCATTTTCATCGTTGTTTTCCCATGTTATGGCGATGGTTATTCAATGATTCAAAACTGTAAAATCCCATATTTTTTTAATTATTTTTTTATTAGACTTAAAAATGAATTTATATATTTATGGTTTTACTCTTTTTTTAAGGACCTTAGCCACTGTTGAATTTTGTAACACAAGACTACTACGAATTTTGGCACAGAAATGTAGCAGTGTACCTTGACTAGTACATTAGCCATACCGGGGAAGCCTAGCCATGGTAATGACCAACTAGGAAAACCAGACAGAGTTGTGAATGGACTTATTTAAGTATTTTAATTAAATATTATTTATATTGATTTTAGATGACCCAGTTTGTCCAATTCAGTCCAAACTGGGCCGAACCAAATTTTAGCCCATGTAAGTAGGTAGTGACCAAATGTGGCCAGGTAGACATATTTATGTACTTAGAAATATCTCCTAAATTATTTTAGAATTTAGGTACAATTCTAATTATTTAAATATTTGCACAAATTGGTATTTATTATTTAAATAATTTTTACAAAATGGTACATTTTGTGGATCCGGAAAAGGGTGTGCAGTGTAAGTGCATCATTGGGACGATCTTATTAATTTATTATTATTAAATTTATTTGATGAATTTAATAAAAAGTTTTTCTATTTAAATATTATTACTATTTGAGTTGATTTAAGGATTGAATATATATATATATATATATATATATATATATATATATATATAATCTATATATATATATATATATATAATATATATATATATATTATGAGTATATGTTCAAATATATTAAATAATTGGATAGTTGACTTTTAAATGGTATGGTTTTAAATAGATTTTTGGTATATATATATATATATATAATATATATAGATATATATATAGGAAAAGTACCTAAGGTCGACCTTAGTAGTTACCTAAGGTCGACCTCATTTCCTCACTTTACAACATTTTTTCTTGATTTTTTTTTATGGGATTCATCTACACCTTATGATTGGCAACATACCAAATTTCAAGAAAATAATATGTTTAGCCCCCTATCTATCCCTTACAAAATCGACGGTCTAAAACTTTGCTGCTACACCGTCGATTTTGCACCTTATTGATAGGGGGCTAAACAATATATTTTTTCTTGAAATTTGGTATGTTGCCAATCAATAAGGTGTAGATGAATCCCATAAAAATTCAAAAGAAAAAATGTTGTAAAGTGAGAAAATGAGGTCGACCTTAGGTAACTTACCTAAGGTCGACCTTAGGTACATTTTCTATATATATATATATATATATATAATATATATATATATATATATATATAATATATATATATATATATCTATATTATATATATATGAAGATTTAATTAAAGATAAGAAAAGAAGAAAAAAAAAATAAAATAAAATAACATTATATTAGTGGTGGGCCCACCATGGCCGACCACAACACAAAAAAAAGAGCAGCAACAGCATAAGGCATTGCGTGCACCCAAGCCAACATTAGCAATTACTTATGGCCGAACCCCCCCCCCTCCATCCACATATGTATATTATATATATACTTTTTTTATACATATATAATATATATATATATATAGATTAGATATATATTAATATATATATATATATATATAAAATAATATATATTTAAAATATATATATATATATATAATTATATATATAATATATAAAAATTATATATATATATATATATATATATTAAAAAAAATATATATATAATATATATAAGATATATTATAATATATATATTGAAAACCTAATCTCTCTTCCTCTACCTTCTCCTTCTCTCTCTCCACTCTCGGCCAACTCCGCCCTCCGCAAGCACAGCAGCACCCGTGACAGCGGCGACGGAGACGACGAGCAACAACAATAAAACAAACAATTCCCACTTTAAGTACCCCCTTTCCCGATTAATTTTCCTGTCAATTCTACTCCATTTTTAGATCCGTAAATTTGTGTAGAAAGCCCACATGACCCTCTATCCCCTTCAAATAGATTTATTTATTCTGCAATAAATTTCAGTTTTAATTAAATTAAAAATCTCAAAAAATCAGTTTTTATAAACCTTAAAAACCCCGTACGAGGTACGTTCCGACAAACCGGACGACTCCATCACAAATTGAGAGTACCGAAAGGTCCGTACGACTTTGCGGATGTGCGGGTTTAGACGTAATTCAAATTGGTTGCATGTGCGCGACGAATTTGACCCGTATCCGTCAAATTTCCCGTATCGGCTTTTCGGAATTTCCCAATTACTTTGTGCACACATATATCGCGAAAACTTGCGTCATTGGACTCGAAATATTTCTCTGGTCTTGTGAGCCAAGTTTGGTCCGATTCGGAGACCGATGATCGGGACGCTATTTTGCGCGGCCCACATCCCACTCAACGGGCGATTTTGTGCACGGCCCACCGAAATCCAAAATTGGACATACCGTTGGATTCATCTTATCAAAACAAATCCGTAGACATATAGTTTGACGACTTTAGAGACCGTAGGTTCTGGCGTGTATTTGGTGCAAAGCGGGTCCAATGGCGGACATCGTTTTAACCCAAAATTACGATTTGTGCCCCTGTTCCAGAATTTAACTTTTAGACAGGCGTTTCCTAGGCATATCTTATATTCCAAACTCGTTCGTGATGTTTTATTGCAGCATACGGAGTCATCTGCGGGATTTGGCTTTTCTTGCTTTGTTTATTTGCCGGTTCGAGCTACTGGATTATTCCCTTTGCACATAACCTCAGGCAGATACCTTGCCATTATACTGTTTATATTCAGTTTGCATTTTATAACATATCACTATTCATTTATTTTCAGTTCTTACAGTTCTTGATTTACTGCCTGTTCATGATATTAGCTTATTTGTTATTATCCTTTGATTGCATGTGGACCTAGAGTTAAGGGACTACTGCTGTAGTGTATGATATCCCTTGACACCATTGTACCACAAGGTGTGTGAGATGAGTCATGTAGAGGTCCTTGCGTGGGGCTGATCCCCCATGCGCATGCGTTTGGGCTAACTGCTATAGAGAATGTTAGGAGACTTAGCAGTTAGTAAGGTATATGGACATGGAGTGACTCTGTTAGACATTGGAGGGGAGAACAGTTCCTTAACGTATGGGCCAAGTATGCACTTCCCTATTGCCGGTTATCTCAGCGGAAGATACGGTCCTGGATCCTGATACTGATTTACTGCTGGCCTCTGACATTCGATGAATGTTATACTTTGAGGTCCCTGGTATCCTAATGGCCATACCTGGATTACTGCTACTGAGCCAGAGTGTCCATGCGTTGGAGGTTTGTTCTTAACTGTATAAACACTGTAGTACGGTTAGATTACCTTGTGTCGTCATGTCACTTATTTCGGTTTGTGAAATTATATATTCAGTTTATTATGGCTGTCTTATGTATCTTGTTACGCCTCTAAGGACCTGGTTATCTCTCCAAGTGTGTGCTTCTGTGATATTGCAGGTGTTCTAGCTGAGGTCGCGATCTTCTCTATTCATTCGGAGATGACGTGTCTTGGGTCTTCCTTTGCTACTTTCGCCAATTCATTTCAGTTTCATGTATATTTTCCTTACTTGTTAGTAGTGGATTTGTCTCCGCCCAACGTATTGTACAAAGACTTATTACAGTTGATTATATGATCTTCTTCTTCTTATGGATGAGATTAGATTACTCTTGTTTACTGTATTTTACAGCTTATGTATTCATACGAAGTTTTCTATATTGGAGTGTACTTTATATGTATGCAGCTGGCATGGATACGTACCTAGTCCAAGTATTTTGGACTGGAGCGTTACATATTTTTGTGGTGGCCCATGCAGATCAAGTTTGCCACTTCGGTTACGTAATTGTACCGATGTGAGCCTGCAACATAGGATTAGAATATAGAAATCATCATCCATACAGCTTGACCTCTTTTCTTGGCTTCAAATTATGAACTCTTGTCGACTCCTTGAAATGCATCTTGCTTGATTTCTTTTCTACCGTTGATTCTTATTTTTGTGCTTAGTGTCAACTAGGAAGATGACACACTAGTATATGCTTAGGAAACACATGGCTAGAATGGTTATATTAGCATTGGAATACATACAAGACTCTAATTGAGTTAAAAAGATTTTTTTTAAAAGTGTGATTTAATGATTAGCACTTGGTAAAGTAGGATATTACCACGGAAAGTTTTAATCTTGGATTTCTAAATAGTAAAACCATAGGATTGATACTGCAGGAAGCAAAAAAAAATGGCTAGAATCTTTATACCCTTGATTTAGAAATTGATTGCTTTTTGAGATTTGATATTTATGATTTATGGTTATAGTTATACATCTTTTGTACAAGTATAAATGATTTGCTTTTCGAGTTGTGATATTTATGAGTTTTGGGTGATATACATCTTTGAACAAATATAAATTTATTTAATTTTTGAGTTTGATGTTATGATTTATTGTATTAATTTATACACCTTTGAACAGTATAATTTGGTTTGAAAATGATATAGCTTTTTAAAATGGCCATAGGAATTATTTAAATTTGAGTTGTACAACTTACGATTTTCGTGTTTATTAAATTTTAAATTTTAAGTGGAAGTATGACGGTAAATTTTGGTCTAATAGAAATGAGAAAAATTTTTTGAGAAATTTTATTTTAAATGGGTCCTATGATTGAGGATTACAATTCTATTTAGATTTTTTGGTAAAAAAGATTTTTACTGATAAGATTATTTGAAATTTAGTTTAATGAGGGATTGCTAATATTAAAAAAATTTAGAGAATTTTGAAAGATGATGGAAAGTTATTTTGATGATTAAAGGAAGTTGCCATTTAAAAGTTGTGAGTTGTTGGATGAAGCATAGAATGATGAGAGCATTGAGCTTAATTTTTGAGATTACTTTTAATATGCTAAGAGTTTTATTATGAGTTATTTGAAAATTTTAGAGTGTTAAATTTTTGATTGATTGTAAAATTTTATAGATTCGTAAATTTGAACACTTTAGTTAAATAGTTGAATTTAAACGTTAATTTTGGAAAATGTTAGTAGTAACGTGATAAAATTTTGCTTTGAGATTTATGAGAGTGATTTAAATTTTTATGATGAATTTGAACGGCTTGGAGTGAATAAATTTTTGGTGTTATTTTTGAAAGTTTAATTTTAAAACTTTTGGAGGATACTTGAGTTAAATTTTAATGGTAGGCCCCAAGAAACCTACTGAGTATTCCACACTAATTGCCATGTCACCCATGACCATGATAGTAATATACACAAGTGTTGTAGTCATCTACAGCTAATGACTGTATTTCCACCTCGGCTTACTCGACCTTCCTTCAATTCTAGATCTTTTAATTGTGACCTTCTAACCCACTTGCGATTTGAATAATGATTAATGGTTCCTTAACTATATTTATCTAGGAGACTATCTTCTCTCCGGAATGTGTTCCTGAATTTTTTACTGGATTCCTTAATTAATTTATTTTATGCTTTAACTTGATCTTCTTTATTTTGTGCATTAATTATCACTTCGTGAACTCCCACTTTCTATTTTTGATCTCTGGCGTCCCTTACCGTGACTTAGATATTTGGAGCAAACACTAGACTTTTCTTCCAGCAAATTTTATATGTAAGACCTAGACGAGCCCACCTTCCTGTAGACATATCATGTCCCACCAAAATCCATCTCCTTGTACTCTATTTCTTGATATGACCTTATGGTCAAAATGGCCAAACTATAACCTTTACCATGTACAAAATATTTTTCGACCACGGATATGGATTCAACCTCGACTCAATTCTTTCGACCCGATATGTGATTGTGTTCTACTAAATTCCTAAAATGCTTAAATTTGTACTTTATCTTGATTGCTTGACCCATTGTCCCATGATATTATTAGTTAACTCTTGTAAGTTGGGTAGAATACCTCACCCCCTAACAAACCTTTTCCTTGTGAACCACATTGGTAAGTTCACTTAGACTAAAATTCAGAGACCCTACCTTATCTAGTCTACCAAGCCAAATGAAGAAACACTAGGACAACTGTATAGGCCCAACTTCGGACGAGCCTTGATTTTAAAAGATCTTGGACTATTTAAAATTCTTCACCAGTACCTCCCTTGCTCATATTTTGACTATCTCATGCTGCTAATGTAGCTTCAGTTTTGCAAGCTTAATTCATTATCAAGCTTGATCATGACATTTGTTGGGTGCACCACCAACATATTGTCTAATCAGAACGGTGCATGATGGTCTGATCACTATTGCACTTTGGTTCGCTTATCATATCTTATTCTATGCAGATGGAGAAATAGTTAAACCTGCCTTAGGGTCTCTTCCGCAACAGCCTTGGCAATTCTCTTTGAATTTTTGCCGCCTATGAATCCCGCAATTCGTACTCAATGTATAACATCGACTTGGAAACCTTGTTGTTCTGTCTTTTACTTATTTGGAAAGACAAGGCATTGTACTTGCTAGATAGACTCAAGGTATCATCTTTGGTTGTCCATTCGGTTAATTATACACAAATGTAGATAGCCACCGACCGACTCATATGGTTGTATCCTCGCCTTTAACTACTCCTCGTTCCTTAACCCTAAAATTGTTATCGTGTCCCCAAGTATTCTTGAGCACTCGAGAATGATTCAAATCGTTCACTTAATCAAGCCCTCGACCAAGATGATTAGTATTCAGTTCTCCCTTAAGGGATCACATTTCCTAAATGTCTAATTTATCTCTTTGGTCTACTCAAATGCTTACTATTTCCTAAACTGATTATCAAATTTGTTACCATCACTAGCAGCTCTTATTCAATTCCATAACATGATATATTTTTGTATATATCGACTCCCCAAATTTTCTAATGCATGGTTATGTTAAACGTCGTTTTATTGCCTCCTCTAAAATTTAATTGCATTTAGTATTGACGAACTCTTCCTATCCCTCAACCCTATCTACCCTATTAATCCTAAATTTTGGGACGAAATTCTTGTAAGTTGGGTAGGATGTAAAATCCCATATTTTTAATTTTTTTATTAGACTTAAAAATGAATTTATAAAATTTATGGTTTTACTTTTTTTAAGGACCTTAGCCACTGTTGAATTTTGTAACACAAGACTACCACGAATTTTGGCACAGAAAATGTAGCAGTGTACCTTGACTAGTACATTAGCCATCGGGGGAAGCCTAGCCATGGTAATGACCAAACTAGGAAAACCAGACAGAGTTGTGAATGGACTTATTTAAAGTATTTTAATTAAATATTATTTTATATTGATTTTAGATGACCCTGTTTGTACAATTCAGTCCAAACTGGGCCCGAACCAAATTTTAGCCCATGTAAGTAGGTAGTGTGACCAAATGTGGCCATGTAGACATATTTATGTACTTAGAATATCTCCTAAATTATTTTAGAATTATAAGTACAATTTCTAATTATTTAAATATTTGTACAATTATTGGATTTTATTATTTAAATATATTTTACAAAATGGTACATTTTGTGGATCCGGAAAATGGTGTGCAGTGTTAGTTCACTCGGACGATCTTATTAATTTACTGTTATTAAAGTTATTTTGATGAGATTAATAAACAAGTTTTCCTATTTAAATATTGGATAGTTGTTTATATATATATATATATATATATATATATAATATATATATATAATATATATATATATTATATATATATGCTCATATATTAAATAATTGGATAGTGACTTTTAAAGGTATTTGGATTTTAAATAAATTTTTTGGTATATATGAGCATATATATATATATATATATATATATATATATATATATATATATATATCTATTATATTATATATCTAATATATATATAGATATATTTATATATATATATATATATATATATTTAGATATAATATAATATATATATATATATATAATATTATTATATATATATATATTATATATATATATATGCTCATATTAAATAATTGGATAGTTGACTTTTAAATGGTATTTGGATTTTAAATAAATTTTTGGTATATATGAGCATATCTACATATAATATATATATGTATATATATATTATATATATATATTATAGATATATATATATATATATATTTATATTTATATATATATATATTATATATATATATATATATATTTATAGATTAAAAAAAATATATATATAATATATTATAGATTTAAGATAAGATAAGAAAAGATTAAAAAAATAAAAAAAAAACATATATAGTGGTGGTCGGCCCCACCATGGCCGACCACAACACAAAGAAAAGAGCAGTACAGCAGCATAAGGCATTGCGTGCACCCAAGCCAACATTAACAGTTACTTATGGCCGAAACCTCTGGCCGAAAAATATATAATATATATATATATATTATATATATATATATAATAATATATATATATATATATATATATATAGATTATATATTATATATGAAAACCTAATTAATCTCTCTTCCTCCACCTCCTCCTCCTCTCTCTTCCACTCTCGGCCAACTCCTCCCCTCCGCAAGCACAGCAGCACCCCGTGACAGCGGCGACGGAGACGATGACAACAACAACAATAAAACAACAGATTTCTACTTTAAGGTATCCCACTTCCCCGATCAATTTCTCTGTCAATTCTACTCCGTTTTAGATCCGTAAATTCGTGTAGAAAGCCCACATGACCCTCTATCATCCCTTCAAAGAGATTTATTTTGCAATAAATTTCAGTTTAATTAAATAAAATATCGAAAAAGCAGTTTTTAAACCATAAAAATCCCGTATGAGGTACTTTCAAACCGGGCGACCCCGTCACAACCGAGAGTACCGAAAGGTCCGTATCGACTTTGGGACGTGCGGGCTTTGACGTAATTCAAATTGGTTGCGTGTGCGCGACAATTTGACCTGTATCCGTCAAATTTTCCCGTATCGGGCTTTTCAGAATTTTCCAATTACTTTGTGCACACTCATATCGCGATGAAACTTGCGTCATTGGATTCAAAATATTTTTCTGGTCTTGTGAGCCAAGTTTGGTCCGATTCTGAGATCGATGATCGGGACGCTATTTTGCGGGCCCACAATCCCACTCAACGGGCGATTTTGTGCACGGCCCACCGGAATCCAAAATTGGACATACCGTGGGTTCGTCTTATCAAAACAATCCGTAGACATATAGTTTGACGACTTTAGAGACCGTAGGTTCTGACGTGCATTCCGGTGCAAAGCGGGTCCAACGGCGGACATCGTTTAACCCGAAATTACGATTTTGTCCATGTTCCAGAATTTAACTTTTGGACAGGCGTTTCCTAGGCATATCTTATATTCCAACTCGTTCGTGATATTTGTTGCAGCATCCGGAGTCATCTGCGGTATTTGGCTTTTTTTTTGCTTTGTTTATTTTGTCGTTCGAGCTACTAGATTATTCCCTTTGTACTAACCTCAGGCAAGATACCTTGCCTATACTGTTTATATTCGTTTACATTTATTACATATCACTATTCATTTATTTCCAGTTCTTACAGTTTTGATTTACTGCATGTTCAGTGATATTAGCTTATTTGTTATTATCCTTTGATTGCATGTGGACCTAGAGTTAAGGGATTATCGTCTGTAGTGTATTGTATATCCCTTAACACCGTTGTACCACGAGGATGTGTGAGATGAGTAGCATGTAGAGGTCCTTGCGTGTGGGCTGATCCCCCATGCGTATGCGTTTGGGCTAACTGCTAATAAGGCATGTTAGGAGACTTAGCAGTTAGTAGAGGTATATGAGACATGGATATGACTCTGTTAGACATTGGGGGGAAAACAGTTCCTTAACGTATGGGCCAAGTATGCACTCCCTATTGCCGGTTATCTCCGCAGGAGATACGATCCTGGATCCTGATACTGATTTACTGCTGGCCTCTGACATTCGAGAATTATGCTTTGAGGTCCCTGGTATCCTGATGGGCCATACTGAGATTACTGCTACTGAGCCAGAGTGCCATGCGTTGGAGGTTTGTTCTTAATTCATAAACACTGTAATACGGTTAGATTATTGTGTCGTCATGTCACTATTTCGGTTTGTGACATATTATATATTCAGTTATTATGGCATGTTTTTTATGTATCTTGGTTACGTCCCTCTGAGGACCTGGTTATCTCTCAGGTGTGTGTGCTTCTGTGATATTACATGTGTTCTAGCTGAGGTCGCGATCTTCTCTATTCATTCGGAGATGACGTGTCTTGGGTCTTCCTTTGCTACTTCCGCCAATTCATTTCAGTTTCATGTATATTTTTCCTTACTTGTTGGTAGTAGATTTGTCTCCGTCCAACGTATTGTACAAAGACTTATTACAGTTGATTATATGATATCTTCATTCTTCATTGTGGATGAGATTAGATACTCTTGGTTTACTGCATTTTACAGCTTATATTTCATACGAAGTTTCCATATATTGGAGTATACTTTGTATGTATGCAGCTGGCATGGATACGTACCTAGTCCTAAGTATTTTGGGACTGGGGCGTTACAAAACTTTGCTTATCTCAGTTTTGTAGTAGGCATAACATTAAGCATGTGACATTTTCTTGGCATAATAATTCATAGCGTGCGTACGTGATGAATCATACAACAGTTCATTGAATCTAACCATTCGTGCACTTGCATAACCAACTAGCATTTATTGATTGATTTAGGATTGAAGAAAGTCAAGGGAAAGAAGGTCCAGCCACTCATTTGATTGTTTATTTGAGGCAAAGACCCGTTGGCTGCGCTAGACGGCACCTATGCGATCAACTTAATCACATAAGCAACTGATTAGAAACACTTTCATTCAAAGAGTTTCGATACTAATGCGAAGTTTAAAAATGCAAGCCATAAAAACCATCAAAAATATTCACGAAAACCAAAGCCAAATAACAAGTGCGGCATGAAAAATAGAGCAACGGGAGGTTTCTCCCGACTCAGCCGCAGAGTCTATCCTCGAGGCGTAACCCGCTGAATATGGGACTTGATTTCGAAGAGCCTTTCCATGACAAGAAAATGATCTTAATTTAATCGTTCCGTTCGACCGACGGAACCGATCCCGATCTATCGGTTTCGATTCATTCGATAGCGACAGTGTTTCTTTCTCGCGTACCCCATAGACGGAAATGGAGAAATAGGGATGGGGCACTACAGTAGGTACTGGCATTTTCGGTATAAAGCGGATCCAACAACAGACATCGTTTTGACCTGAAATTATGATTTTGTCCCTTTGTCCCGAATTAGACTATTGGACAGGCGTTTTAGATATTTTTTTATACCAATACGTTCGTGATGTTTATTTCAGCTTCCGAGGATGTTGTGGCAGTTGGCTTTCTTTGCTGCACCGACCTTTATCAACAGCTCAAGACATTTGTTGTTTATTTTCGATATTATTAATTACTATAGTTCATTATTAGTCATTTATTATTTGATTCTCTATACGATCGTCACACGGATATCATATTTTGTCTTCCTTTCATATCTTGTCAATATCTTATCTGTCGTATCAGGAAAGGGAAGTACCAAGTAGATGTGTGATCTGACCATAGATCGTGTTTTATTTCATACAATATAGACATCGTAGACCGTATTTTATTTCATACATAGACATCATAGGCATGCTTTATTTTTTGCTATTTAGGCATTGTAGATCGTGCGGTGTAGTGTCCTAGCCGATCACACATCGAAATGAGTACTTTAACACACTTAGATAGCTATGTTCCTCGTTTACCCTTTATATGTTCCATATATTTTTCTATCTCTAGTACATTGTATTACCAGTTTAATAGATTCTCCATCATGTATTTTATGGGTAACCTCTATTTTATAGTCGTTATCATATTTTGGAACTGCACTCAATGAATTGTACTCATTCCATTCCTGACTAGAAACCAATATTTTTTTAGATAATCGCCTGCTACATTGTTCTTGGACCATTAGAGGAGACATGGGTATATTTGAGGTCAACTATAGAAGACTAGTTAGATGTGTTGGCAATTTTCAATATTGTAAGAGTTTATATTGTCTTTAATGTAAACTTGTAAATTTATAATTAATTTAGTTTGTGAATGAGCAAATAAGTATTATTTTATGTGATTTTGAGCATTGTGGCTAGACAGCGTTCTACCACCGATACTGCAGCGTAGGATGGCTTGGACACGCACTCGTATTCCGAAAAGCGGGTGCAGGTCGTGACAAGTTTTTATTATGGACCATGTAGGCCAGTTTTTGTAAACTGTGCGAACTCGTGATAGCACTTAAGTTAGTGTACTATTGTGAGCCTATGACTACAAAGTGCTCATTCACTATTAGGATTGAATTAATTTTTAGGAGAATAACTAGGACTATGAGTCCCTTTATGCAAATTAACTATTGGGTAGTAAGGTTGCCACTAGGTCATGTGATTTAGAAATAGATTTATCGATTCCTAAACCCTATTAGATAACTTGAGGAATTTTTCTAAAGGGATGTACCATCGTATTTTGACACGATGATAGGATCAAAGGTGGTTTAGACCATTCACTTGGTAAAAGGCATTTCTACGATTCATACTTAGATAGATAATTTGTTCGGTTATTTCCTGTCTAAGTCGTATCACGTATTTTTTTCCATAAGTAATTATTCAATATTCTATTTTCAACCCGTTTGACTTTTGAGCCTAACATGACCCAATACTCCATCTAGTAATTTTGAGTTAGTTTTGTTTCTTGTTTGTCCCTCGATCCTTGAGTATGAGAGAAATAAAAATTAGAAATTTTACTTTTCGACTTTGGTCGTTTTTCTAGTCGATCGTTTAATTTTTAAAATTGATACCTAATCGATCATTTGATTTTCAAAATGGATACTTTGACTTCAGGACAGATACTTACGCTTTTTTATCAGTCAACTTGTTTGAATCTCTAGAAGCTCCTTTAAATTCTTACGGATATAGTTGAAAGAATATTCGTTGATTACAACGACAAGACAACAGCGCACTGTCGCCTTTTTTTTGATTATGGAGACTGTGGGGTTCACAGCAGCCAGTAGCGCACTAGCGAGGCACGACCCCTAAAGTTGATACTATTTCAAGTAACGTAGGTTATCGAATATTGTTAAAACTATATCTTAGTTGTCTTTTTTGATCTTAGTTATTTTTTATGTCAATATTTGGATAGAGTTAATAAAATATCCGATATCATATCATATTTGAGTCATGAAACCAAGGGTTTACTACAGCCAGGTGCACATTGGTGAGGTATAAATTCTCGGTAAAATAACTTCAGACATGATTACAGTTTTCAGATACTAGATGTTAGGAAAATAACCTGTATATCCATTGATTCAAGCCAAATACTAGGGGAAATTTATGAGTTGGGTAGCAATGCCTCCCAACCTAGCATTCCTTTGTCCTTATGACCTATTAACGAGGTAATTGACTGACACTAATAGCTTTATCTAGACTATAGAGTTTAGAGGTCCCTGTCACGACCCGCACCCACTGTAGGGTACGAGAGCGTAACAACGCCAGCCTACGTCGCAGTGTCGGCGGTAGAACGCTGTTCTAGGTCATGAAATAACTAACATAATATGAAGGAGGCCAACACAGAGGTACAACTCAATCACAATCTAAGGTAGAATGTAGCATGATGGAAAATAGATAAGAAATCCTCAACTGAGGTACAGCAGAAGATAACAAAGTCTCAACATCTCTAAAATATACAACTCTGAAAATAAGACAACAGCTAAACATGAAAAGAAAGGACAGTCTAAGCTATCTACACTATACAAGGTATCATCCTGAGCAGCTGCTGAACCTCCCCAGAGGTCTAGGTCGCGAGTGTCAACTAGACAAACTCCAAGTAAGGGTGCAGGGTTCCTCATCATCCTCTGTAAAATTTTCAACAGGTCCAGTCAGGAGGGAGCGAGCACAAAACATCTCACCAGTTCATATCATGTTAGGAAATATAAAGCATGCATAGAGTAAGGTACATGAAACGCTGAAAGAAAGAAGTATATGAAAATAGTAGAGATTTGATAACAAGATATCTAAATATGATAAGTAAGAACTGTAAGCCTACTGTGATTTAGAGTACAATATGGTTATGTAAACGGTCTAGAAAAATACAATGGTAACTCCATTGTACGTGGGTGTACAATCGACATATACAATAGTTATACAATCTTGTACAATAGATTTGAGTACATAACCAATTCTACTCCCCTCCCCAATCAATACACAAGAATCCCTCCAGTTACATTATCTTGCACAATAGTGTACAATGGTATACAATAGATGTACAATATTATACAATAGATGTACAATGTTATACAATAGTTGTACAATGTTATACAATAGGTACAATGGTCTATCCCTGGGACTCATGTGATACTGAGAGTAAATATGCACAAGGAGTATACAAGGATATAGGTATTCAATAAATACATATGGAAGTAAACGCACATCATAATATATCTAGTGAATACAAGGGGATACATCCCAAAAGGAGATCTATATAGTACCAATCCGTGATAACAATCGTGTCAGCATCAAGTACAGTAATCTAGAGCAAGAATGTAAATCCGACAAGTATGAAACGGTCAGAGAATGTACTCGTCTCGTATCTGAATGCTGAAGTAAATGTACGGCCTGAGGAGAGGTGTCCTGTCTCCTAATCAGAGCAACACAAGTTACAACATGTCTAAAATAAGAATAGACTGCTACAATACATCTACATGCTGTCTAGGTCAAACGGGCTAAAGTCAACACTTGGTCAACTCTAGTCAACTATCTAGTCAAAGCTAGGTCAACTGGGTCAACATAGACTCAATGAAGTCTCACTAGGCCTAACCGTCTACCCTAGTGTATACACCATACAAATCTAAGGTTATACAGCCAACACAAGTCACATATCAAGATACATCATATTCATACATATTCAACATTATATATATATATATATTTTTTCTTTTATATCTTTATATATATAAGAGAAGAACTAACAGGTAAATCTACTGTGTGTGTGTGAACATGGAGGTGTACATGAAAGAGAAATCAACACTAGTTATGAGTTTACACTACACATGGCACAAAGCTAACCCATCTACATTACACATGTATTATACTTAACATGCATGGCTAAAGTATACATCTATATACATTAGAGTAGAGACTATTTAAGTTATAACTAACTGCATCTAATTTACATAAATCTAATATATTATAGCAATCATTTAGAGAGGGTTACATGGCATGGTGGTTGATATAGAGTGGGGTGTCCTTGTGCAGAGGGTGAAGTTCATTCTAGTTTAGTTCCACATTTACATATAAACTAAAGTGAGATATCCATAAACTGGTTGTAACTAACCACATAAAATGATATTATCTGAAATGCCATAAGCCAACATCCCATGCATACAGTCATGCATCGTCTAATACTAAAATTAACTAACATTTCGAATTAAGGGGTTGAGGTTAACTTACATTCATAGACATTCCACTATATTAAAAAAAAATTAGCTTGGCAATAAGAAAGGAAGGTATATATGCTTACTGGACAGTTCAGTGTTCGAACAACCTAAAATGAACTAACATTAATCTAAATATCAGCTATGCATTGGTTCTATCTACATATGAAATCTGATATTGCATTTACAATATTAACATTATGCATTCATATCTATCATTACATATATACCTTGCATTTCTATCATTCATTAATATACTTCATGTATGCATTGTATATATTCTTTCATTCATGCATTTATGCATTGCTTACATATTACATAATTGCATTCTACATGCTTGCATTCAACCATATATATAATTAAGTAAGAATATATATCATATATATATAATATATATATATCATTTTATTCATCTAACATATCATGCATTACATCTATTATTACATTACATTCATGCTTGCATTCATTCATCATTCATTTATTCTCTTGCACCACTATATGCACCATACATTACATACTATGGAACCTACATATTCATCACAAGCCATACTTATACATGCTTATATTAGATAGGATACTTACACCTCATACATCACTTATTTAACCATTTACTCATGCTTGCATTCTCTATTTAATTACATAATGTATATACATTAACATGGGTTAAAATCAAATAGAACATTATATTACACACAAGGGTGCACAAGATGCATATGCCGAATAGTAACTCCTACTAATAATCAATATGTACCATCTCAGCAAGAATTAAAATTTAGGATTAAAGTATGTGTTAGCTTTCCGAAACTTCAAACGGATCGCGTTTTCGTTTCCGGAAACTTCCGGAATCGCGAAAACACCGAGAACGCGTTTGTCTTTCGTACAGCTGACACTCAAATAATTCTCCAGAACGTTATAGAAAGAATTAGGCCTATTAATACATGTTTTGGAAAGCTAACTTCAATACGCTTCTTTTAAAAAAACGGAAGATTAAACCGAACTTTGAGCTAGAAGTTATGACATTTCTAATTTAGGACTGAAATTAAAAACGTGGATAAAAATCATGACGGATTTAGGTAGTTTGAGACAAAAGAACACAAGTATATAACATAATATATCAAAAACTCACTCTCTACACTAATATATATATATGAGACACTATAGAACACATCTCCAATACAAAAATATGAGATTAAACATGTAATAATTCATTCATACATAACAACAACACATAGTGTGTCCAAATTGGGATTTTCCCACATGGACACAACCACAACACAAAGGACACTCCTATGACCTCCAAATGGACACGAAATGGACACAAATGGAGATACAACCATGGGGGTCATTCCTATGGGTTCAAAATAGACCTATATGCACGAGGAAATGAAAAGAAGAAGGGATTTATACCTCCCGGTAGATCGAATCGAAGAAAAGCCTTTCCGGAGCGACACCGACACGTAGAGATTCCAAAAGGACACGAACGAGCTCCGAATCCTCCCAAACTTGGGTAGCTTCCTCCTTGGCTAGAATGGAGAAGGAAAGAAGAAGATTTGGTGGTGAAATAGAAGAATTGGTAGAGAAATTGCTAGGGATTGCTCTCTAGGAATTTGGGGAAGAACAAGAGAGAGAGTGTGGATGAGAATAATGAAATAAACTTGAGCCTATCCTCTCCCAAAGTGGCTGGCCATATGGGGTTATTTGTCCTATTATGGTAAGGTCCAAAATGCCCCTACTAACCTATTCTATGAGTATTAGGAAAGGGCTAATTGGTTGGGGCTAAATTAGTCATTCTAAAGTCTCTAATCACACTAACCTTATCCATAATAATTAGTCTAACCTCTAACTAAATATTTCTATCATGTGGACTAAAATTAATATCATGTGGGCCATGTCTAACTAGTGTGTGGGTCCCACTAGAGTCAACACTACCCCCGGGTCCCCGTTTCAAGTCGGATGAGCTGAAATTCGAACCCGACTCAAATAATCCCAAAACAATATTATAAATAATAAAATAAATTTCAAAAATATTTCAAAAATACAAAATGACAAAAATACCCCTGTTCCTAAAAACTGGGGGTGACAAATTCCTCAAAATTAAAACCAAACAATAATAAAATGTCAAAATCACAAGTCATAATTTTAAATAGTTTAAAAATGATTAAAAATCACCAAAAATCATAATAAAAATAATTATCAATAAATAATAATTATAATTATAAAATTTCAAAATTACTCTCATCTGGAAAACTGGGTGTTACAATCCTACCCACCTTATAAAAATTTCGTCCTCAAATTAAGATGATCGCACCCCCTTCTAGGTCAAACATAGTCAAGGGTCAATCACTAGTCAATTTCTCAACATCCAAGTACTTGGTCATCAACTGGTCAACTTCTTAGGGTTTTACCTATGCTAGCTATTTAGGTGTTGGCAACTAGAATTTAGCAAAAGAGAAACTCTATAATAGACTAGCTCTTAACTTCCCAATCCTATCAAGTCACCTATAACTAAATACCTACAAGCTAAGCACATGAATAGCAAATACCACACACACATATATATATATATATTATATATATATATATATATATATATATATATGCTCAAGAACAACAACCCATCACATATATCCTAAGTATCATCTATATATATACATGATTGATCAACCAAGGGTTAAGGCAGACTAAACTTATAAGGGTCTGAAACAATGCTTAGAACTAGCACTACAACAAAAAACCCTTTTAATGACGCTCGACAGGGAGTTTTAATGACGGCTGATACATAAGCGTTATCAAGTTGAAAAATACCTTTTTTCTATGACGGTTTGGACTAATTTTGGACTTTTATAACGTTTATAAAACAAAACGTCATTAATACTTTAGAGCAGTGGCAAACATGTAATTTTTTCACTGTATAAAAGCTAAGTGGGAGAGAGAGAAAATTCATTTCTCATCCATTTTCTAAGGAGCAGCATCTCTCCAACCTCTTCTCCCCCAATTTCCTCAAGAGTTAGGTTAGGGTTTCTGATCGATGGATCTTAGCCGAGGTGCGATCTCGACCATATCGGAGGGGTCGTCGGAGGACCTGAAGCCGGTGATGGAGGTCCGGCTGGTGAACACCGCACGCACATGCTGGAGATCGGCGGCGGGTGAGTGTTTCATTCATTAGTCCTGAGGAATATACGAAAATGAAGTCCCTCTCCCACTCGTACTCTCTGCTCCTTCCGCAGGAGCTCACCGGACTTTTACCATCGCCCGCCGCCTCTTCAGCATCCGCAGCCTCAGCCAGAGGACCTCTCGATCCTCCATGGCATCAGCAGCATCAGGAGCGGAGGGGGAGAGCTACCGGAAGCAGCCGAAGGAGGTGAAGCTTTGGGGAGGCCGGTTCGAGGAGAGCGTCACCGACGCCGTCGAGCGCTTCAGCGAGTCCGTGTCCTTCGACAAGGAGCTATACCACCATGACATCGCCGGCAGCAAGGCCTACGCCTCCATGCTCGCCCACCAGGTGCTCGACCTAAATCCCCCGTCCCTCTTAAACGAATCTCCACCGCTGATATACCACCGTTTTATTGTCAGTGCAGGGGTTGATTACTGAGAGCGACAGGGACATCATACTCTTCGGCCTCGACGAGATCAAGAGGAGGATCGAGTCCGGGGAGTTCATCCTCAATGAAGCTACCTCCAGTTTCCTACTAGCTCATTTTTGGTTTATAATCTCTTTAACATATTACCAATTTTTCATCTCAGCATTCTCAATTTTTGCACATTCATTTTTCAGGCATTTCATGATTGTCCAACATTGGACCCAAAGCATTCTTGTTTCTAACTGTATAAAACTTATTTCCTGAACTTCATAGGTATTCTCAGGTCATGTCTCTCTCTACAAGGACCTATCCTCTTTAACCATCTCAAACTAACTGTGTGAACAATGTTTGCCTTGATATAAGCAACGGACTCAAAAGAAATTATAATGATAACTTGTAGGTACTTGGCCTAATTCTGCTACAAGTTCTCTAGATTTTTAGTTTTTCCTCTCTCCATATTTTCTTGTTAAAATCTCATTGTTCGATACAATTTTACTAGCATACAAGTTTAGATATTATCTTGAATGTGCATCGTAAGTTTATCTTAGCTTCTTCAAAGAGTTCTGGATGCAGATATTTCATGTCAGCCATAGTGATAGGAAATGTATTTTGTGTCTCCACTATTGGTCCTCTAATCAGTTACTACTACATCATAGATCTCCTTGCTCTTTGGTTAAACACACTTTTGGAGCTCTCCTGTCTTATACATGTTAATCTTGGACTAACATGATACAGGACCATCACTTATTCCATCTTTGAAAAATCTTTTTCAGTTTGTTTATTTTTTATGTTTTTATTAGTTGTTCAGCACCTTCAGGCTTTTGGATTTGATAACTTCAGTATGGGAAAACATGGTGGATGCTACCTAGTTAAGTCAGAGAGTATATTGGTCTCACCTTTTAGTTCAAATCAGGGCATTATTTTGATGGTTATGTTCCCTATACCTAGTAAAATTCTAGGTTAGTGTCTTCGCTTTATCTTGTTACAAATATGATGACCTCATTGGGGAGGACTGATTTATAGTAATGTCTATTTTTTTAAAGTCTCTCTATTTGGACATGTTTTTTATTCTATTCTAGTAAGGTTGATCACAATATCTATTGTGTGTAATTTCGTTACATTCTTCTTGGTTTTGGATGAATATTTTGTGCTTCTTTGAGAAAATAATCATGAAAGTTGGTTTTTGATGAATTTTTATATTGAAAAATTCAGACTTTTGTGCATCTTTTGTGGGATTTCAGCTGTTGGTTTCTGCCTAGAGTGTCGAGTTCTTTCTAATTTTGGTTTATTGTCTGAGTGAATCTTCAACTTATGCTGCAGCTCTGTAAAGTTTTATTGGAAAAAGCTGGGATTTTGCGATTGTTAGGATGCGAGTTTTATGTTAATTCGCTTAGATTCCTAAGTTCTCTTTTATATGTTCTTTTTTTCCTGATTTCTGTAGGATTCATGTGAATTCTGGAAAAAAGCTTAAAAGTTTTAGCCGTTTTGTTTGTGCGAATCTTAAACTTATTCTGCAGTTTTTGAAGTTCTGGGATTTTTTTCCTTCATATTTTGCTATAGTTAGAATGGAACTTAGAAATGAAGTCTCTTGCATATGCTGATAATTGATGTATGTGAATTTGTACAAGTTAGTCGAGGATCAAATTCCTTAAATTTACTTGTATGTTTTCTTTCTTTGACATGGAATTTGATATTAATTATGTAGATTTATGATGACAGAAATCCCTAATGTCACATGACTCACATCTTGAGTATAACAACACAATTTTAGGTTGTTCAGAAATTTTGTACAAGTGATTTTATATCCAATTTTATTTTGAAAACTGAAATTTGATCAATTATAGTATTGAAGTTTATGCTTGCTTAGAAGCTGATTGGTGGAAACTAGGATTGCAAAATACCTTGTGTGAAGTTGACAAGAACCGTTTCCTTAGTTCACTTTGCTTCTTGTTAATTACCGAATGGAAGAAGACATATCGCAGACAAACCATGTCAGGGCTCCATTGTAGTGGGAGCTTGTTGGGTTTATGAGTGGATTTGTCACTAGCTTCACTTTGGATTTAGACTTTGTTGTAGATCTTTAAGTGATATGCAAGTTATCATAAAATTATGTAGATTGTGTTTCTTATATGAATTTTTCTTCTGAATTCACCTATATTTCGGAAATTTCTTTTATATATGCTTGATTTCCTTAGATTTGAGTAGGACTTGGCATTTTTGTAACTATTACCAGAATTTTAACTTCGAAAATCTTACTATTTTCCATGGATTTCATATATTTCTTTACTATACTGTAATTGATATAAATCTTGTGAATTATGTAGAAGTTAGTCTAGGTTCAAATTTCAGAAAAGTTAGAAATCCTTACACTTTCTTTTCTCGAGATTATCTATTTCTGTTCAGATTAAGTTCCCTTACCTTTTAGTTGTGTTTGTTCTTTTTATTTTCATTTGAATGTTATGTTATTCATGATACTGCTGGGATTTAATGGAAATCTGGTGGATTTATAGGAAGACACATATTAGATGGCACATTTAGAGTATAAACTGAGGTTATTTGCAAATTTGATAAATGCGGTTTAGTTTCACTATTATATTGAGAATTCAAGTTTGATTGATAAATGATAGTGCTTCTACTATATTTATTTAAATCTAATGCTTGCTTAGAATGGTCAGGAACAAGTATGGGAGAGGAAACTTTTGTAGAATTTTTAGCTTGGCTGTTTCTTGATTTAGTTATTAAGTACCTTCTTCTAACTACAAGTTAAAATAGTTATGCTTAACATTCTGGGCTAAAAGTTTTTTTTTTTCAATTCACAGATATTACTTTCTCAGTCACTTAGAAGAACTAGGATTAGTGACTCATTTGTACTGTGAAGTTGACAGGAACTTTTTTAAACTTACCTTGTCAATAGAACCAATCTTGACTAAATCTTCTCACCTTCCCTTCCAGCTTGGCTGGATATATAGCTCTATCACGGAAGACATTTTATCTGTGTTGCGTCGAACGATGTCCGTGTTAAATAGACCATGGGTGCCTTTTCTTATTCTATTTCTCTTGCCATTGTACCCTGAAATCTAATCAACTCTACTTGCACGATTTTGATTTTTATATTAATAGTAGAGCAGTAATTAATTCTGTGACTGGTGAATTGCAGGTCCTAACAATGGCATAGAGGTGAAGCTGCAAAGGAATGCTTTTAGTGTGATTGAAGCCCCGACTGGTCTTGAGGAGAACAATGATGTTGAATGTGAAAATATGCTGTGGAATGGTTCTGATATATGTATTTGGATGTCCTATTTTGAAAAAATGTAATGAAGATGGTGATATATATTATGTATATTTATAAATGGATTAAATGGTACTTTATAACATTTAGATGTTTTCTTGTGAATATGGTTCAAAATGAATGTTTTGAAATTGAATTGAGCAACATTGAGCATTGATCTATAATTTTTTGGAAAGTAATATATAAATGTGCAGAATTGAGCGTTATAAATGTGCTGAATTGAGTCTATACAGATTATCTATTCATAACGCTTTCAAACTACGCTGAAAATAAGTGTAGCAGAAATTCATCATATTCATGACGGTTATTTTATGACGCTTTTAAAAAACATTTATAACACCCGTTTTCATAACGGTTGTTGTGGAAAAAAAAAGCGTCATGGTTTGTCATTAATGACGGTTTTTAGCCGTCATTAAAAGGTATTTCTGTTGTAGTGTAGGCTAAGGATGAATGGTCTGAATCAAAGGGGACATGGTATCTAGTGAAGGGTCTGCACACTGCCTATAAAGGTGATCAACACAAAGGAACTCAACACGAAGGGAACTTAACTAAAATGGAAAACTGAACCAAGTATAGGCTAAACAACATGTTTATAACCCTATACAACAATGGCCTATAGATACCAACTAACCTATATCCTATATGCCAATATCATCTGCAATCTATCTATGCAAATTGACCTCTCGGTCTTAGGTAAAACTACAACTATACTTAAAGGCAGGCTCTGGTCATGGGTGCCTCATTGGAAAAGGTAAGGGAAAGTAGTAATAATCATCAAAGATGTAAGGCATACTAACATCCTATGTATAACTGGTTGGTATTATAGATAACAGGAGAATTATCTGCAATGGGTTACTATTCTAACACCAATGCTAACTATCACCTCTAGGGTACAGACACTCTACAAGTCATCATACCATTACACTATGAAGGAACTACCTATGAATAAGCTCTACAAAACTAAATATCCCTACTCCTAAGTCATTTATAACAATCAAAAGGGTATGATGTTTAAACCTTCTTAAGATACAATCTGTTAATCATATGCGTCTGTCCAAAATCATGTTGTCCAGAGTCTTCATCATGCTAGTGAGCAAGGCTACGATAATCACAGAGTCCTTGACTAAAATAGGGCAACTGTATAAGAACGAACACCGGACAAGGCTTATATTCTCAAGGAACTTGAACTACTTGTGCTTTCTTTTAATCATAAATCTTGCATACTTATGTTTTGGACTATCTTGACTAACGCCGCTATTATAGCCTAGTTTTTGCAACCTTATTCTTTATCGAGCTTGTACAGGACACGTGTTTATTGGGGACACCCACTAACATATTATCTAATTAGAATCAATATATTATGGTCTGATCAACCTTAGTGCATCGGTTCGCTCTTCATATGATTAACCTACGTGGATTGAGATATAGATGTCTCTATGATCTCATCCGCAACTGCCTTGATAACTCCCTTTGAATTATTCAATCACCCTTGGAACCTCGTATTCACATTCAATCCCCTCTCCCTTGAACTCTTTATTATTTTTTTCCCTTACTTATTTCTGAAAAATAATTGCTTATATTTGAGGGAAGATAGACACAGAATTTCCCCCTTAGTTCTCCATATCACATATGGCCATGAAAGCTATATATACACAATCGTTTTTATCTATTCAAAATCGGAGAACGATCTTCAAACATGATTCATATCTACCAAATCACATTAGCTATTACGTCGTATAGTATTCTTTTATAATCAAGAGTCGAGGTACAACATCACGACCTTTAATATTTTTAACCTCATTAATCCTAAAATCGTGTCTTAGTTTCTAGAGTGAATAGATTGTAAGTCCTTCCAATTTATAGGATTTACTAGGATTAACGATTGATTATGACAAATTGGTTCCCACTAGGATGACAAATTAGTGCCTCATGAACATCCACTTTCTAATTAGATCTTTTAGTGTCCCTTACCGTGACATTGATATTCGGAACGTAATACTAGCTGTTACCTCCAAACAAATTTCATATGCAAGCCCTAGACGAGTCCACCTTCATTTAAGCATATCATGTCCCACTCAAACACGTCCCCTTGTACTCCATTTTTATGATACGACTTTTAGGTCAAAAAGGCTAAACTATAACCCTTACTATTATACCGATATACTTTCCGACTATAATTAGAGACTCAACCTCGACTCAAACCTTTCGACCCAATATATGGTTGTGATCTACTCGGAGCCCACTACATATATGCTACTATTGTGCCACTCAATTGAGTCTTCTTGTGCTACTTAAACACAAAAGTCACAGAAGGCACATTTTTGGACTTTAAGAACCTAATTAATCAACCCGACTGGCAATTAGCCCAACCACTTGAGTTAAAACCTATTTTAGGTTACCCTAACCTAATAGGAATGGTTCAGATTAATTTTATGGGATCTTGTCCGGCCAATATAGATTAAAACCCAAGATTTATTCAATCAAAGATTGATGTCCAATTAGGGAACCCATTAACACCCAGTTAAACCCATCCATATAGCCATACTTGGACTATAAAACCAAACTTTATGAAATAGGTCCATACACCATTTGTGTAGTCCCCATCTCTTGGTCCACTAATCCTCCTTCCATAAATCCCTTAATTGTATCCCTTCGTAGCCTATGTTATGCAATGAATACAATCCCAGTGTACCAACTAGTTTCCGGTTGTGCTTGGCCAAGATCTCTTCTACTCTCTTGATGACACATGGTCAATATATGGGCAAGGTTAAATAAGTAAAACCTAGGCTTCCTATATAGTTCGTGACTATAATCACAAGAACCTCATATCCTCATACATCTTCTTGAAATTTGATCTTCTCAGAAGTCCTATTACTGCGCTTTCCACAATTAACCAAATTCTATAAGTTGCGTAGAACCTTGAACGTAGTGTACCATATACTTTAGAATAGGATGCCAAACTTGGATTCCATTTGTAACCATTCTTCCACCTGTTTGGAAGTTGCGTAATGCATTTACATCTATTTGCTCGTGCGTTTAGATAACCGCGGTAAAAGATCGCAACCTTGAATTCTTCAAAATCCATTCTATCATAGAATCATGTCTTAGTTTAAGCCGAGAACGAGATTTTCAAGGTGTATAGATTCCAAGCCTCTCTGGAACGTAAGGTTCTTGAATTAGCAAATGATTGGGACAGATTGGTTCCAATTGAACTAATAAAATAGTGTTCATAAAGTCCACTCCTACCCATATCATATGATAATCCCTACAATGACTTCGATATTTGAAGCACAATACTAGCATTTTTCTTCCAACAAATTTTACACTCATGAACTAGGCCAGTCAAGCTACACACATGACATGCATGTGTCTCACACAAACACACTTTCTGTGCTCCATTTCAATTACACCACATGTATGACGTAATTCCCTTAGAACA
The DNA here is from genome assembly GCA_029216955.1 of Iris pallida. NCBI lineage: Eukaryota > Viridiplantae > Streptophyta > Magnoliopsida > Asparagales > Iridaceae > Iris > Iris pallida. Next base: position 23,061 of record JANAVB010023451.1, on the reverse strand, counting down.
AACCATATATGCCTATTTCTGTCCCATTTGATCTTAAACCATGCGATATCAACCCATTCCCCCAAACGAACTGAATATCCTGATCCAAGCAAGACGCTTCACACCTATGACGTATGCATTCCACCCAAGCAAGCACATACCTCCTATACGATACCAAACATCGATCCTGCACACACTAGTCATTACGACTTAAAGATCCCAAACACTTACCTAATCATATTCTATAGCAAGGTTCCTGTACTTATTATAGAATCTCATCGCTTGGTCATGAATTCATCTTTTCCTAAGTTCTTCAAGCTCCTTCCTTAGTTTTCCACGTTAGGTAAAGAGTGAAATCCCTTGAACCAACACATTTCAGTTATATTCGAACAAGAGATTCCTACCATCTTATTGAAAGCATGGCCGATAGGCACGATGTTAAATTATAATAATTCTCCTATAGAAGTTATTGACCAAGAACCCCATGACAATATCTATGCTCACTTAGAATCTGTGACTTGCGGTCAGAGGTGCCTCTCCTTAGAAATTGTCCTTCTCAGAAGTCTTGTAACGACAATTTTCATGGTTACCCAACTTTTATAAGTTTGGTAGAATTTTGAATAAAGATACCCTATCTTGTAGAGTATGTGGCGTCAGTTTAGATTCCTTTATAACAAACCCTCTCCATCTTTTTGGAAACCAAGGTACGATTGGACATGCTTGCTCTCCCGACATAATTAATCTCGTAGTTTCTTGATACTATGCTTAATTTAATTTCGAGGACGAAATTAGAATAAGTTGGGTAGGATATAAACTCTATGTTTTCTAAAAAAAATTCTGTTTATAAACATTATTTTTTAGTTACTTTTACAAATAGAAAATTTTGATATATGATTTTGTGGGTTATATTAAATATAAATATTTAGATATTAAATAATTTACACGGTATGAAAGTGTGGGAGTTATAATGAAGAGAGGAGTTTACATATGTTTTTAATAGGTTATATGTTAATTTTGTTTTTAAATTTTCAAATATTATTATTATTTTTACTATTATTGTTATTTTTCTATTTAATATAATTTATAGTATTTATATTAGTAATCACTTTGTATTAGATTTAATAATTTATTTTATACTCTTGCTATAATCATAATAGGTAAAATTGTACAAAATATTTATTCAAATATTTTAAAAGTATTGTGGGGATTCTTTGGGATTTTTATAAATTTAATTAGATTTTTAATGTTTATATATATTCATATCTACATATGAATATCTACATATACATATAATATATATATATATATATATATATATATATATATATATATATATATATATATATATATAAGGAAAAGGAAAAGGAAAAATAAAAATAAAAAATTCCAAATTTGTGAACAGTGTGGTGCACTATTCACCCAAGCCAAACCCGAGCCATTCGAGCAGCCCCCTCGACCCCTTTATAAAAATAAAGAAACAAAGGGGGGAACTTTGAAACCCTAGCCCATCCCTGGCGACCCCCTCCCCCATCCTGGCGCCGTCGCGTGCGGCCAATGACGGCCGACCGTTGCCATAGCCACGACAGCAATGCAGCAGCAGCACAAGCAGAAGCAATACCAACAGCTAGATGGCCAACTTCAAGATAATTTCCTCGTCTCTTCGGTTGTTCGTTTTATGAACCAACTGCACTGGTACGTAGACAACCTAAACCCCTTCGATTTCCTTCGAGTAGATTAAATTCTAGCATGGTAGATTTTCCGAAAAATCAACCCAAAGATCAGCAAAAATTATCCAAGAATGGTATATTAAAAACAGTCCCAACCCCTATTTGGAAGATAGATTTTGACCAAACCATTAGGTGTTTTCAAAAACCAATTAACAACATCCTTAGACAACCTATAGGCCATTAAAACTCATTTTACAGAAGTCAATTTCATCGACTGTGTGCCGAGAAATCGGTTACCCAAAATTGACGAAAACTGTTTTCAAAACAATAGAAATTTTAGAATAGTTAACGATACGGCGTGCATCCTGACAAACCGGACGACGTGGTCATAACCCATGAGCATCAAAAAACTGGTATGGATGTTGTCGACTTGTAGAATTCGACGGAACTCAATTTTGTTGTGTGTACGCAACGAAATTGAGGCGTATCGGTCGAGATACCCCGTATTGGCCCCTTTGCAAACTAGGCCATAAATTCGTGCACGTTCGTTATCTCGAGACGAAACTTACGCCAACAGGACTGTATCATTTTTCTAGTCCGGCATGCCATGTTTGGTCCGATTCTGAAAGGCCGATCGGACGCCCTTTTGGCGGGCCCGTGACCCGATCCAACGGGCAAAATTGTGGACGGCCCACCGGAATCCAACTTTGGATATACGATTGGGTTCGTATCGTCAAACCGAACCCGTAGACGTATAGTTTGATGACTTTAGAGACCGTAGGTTTTGGCATGCTTTTCGGTGCAAAGTGGGTCCAACGGCGGACATCATGTTGACTCAAAATTATGATTTTGTCCCTGTGTCCAGAATTAGATTTTTGGGCAGGCATTTTTAGTCATTTATTTTATACCAAATACGTTCGTGATATTTATTTCAGCATCCGAGGACGTTTGTGGCAGTTGGCTTTCTTTGCTGCACAGACCTTTATCAGCAGCTCAAGACAACATGCGAGTACATTTGTTGTTTGTTTTCGATATTGTTAATTACTATAGTTTATTATTAGTCATTTAATATTTGATTCTCGATACGCTCGTCACACGGATACCATATTTTGTCTTCCTTTTATATTTTGTCATATTTTTTACCTGTCGTGTCGGGAAGGGCAAGTACCAAGTAGATGTGTGATCTGACCATAGATCGTATTTTATTTCATACAATCGTATACCATATTTTATTTCATGCAATGTAGACATCATAGACAGTGCTTTATTTTTATTGCTATTTAGACATTGTAGACCGTGTAGTGTAGTGTCCCAGCCGATCACACATCGAAATGAGTACTTTAACACACTTAGATAGCTATGTTCCTCATTTCACCCTTTGTATATTATATATATATATATATATATATATATATATATATATATATATATATATATATATATATATATTGTCTCTAGTACATCGTATTACCATGTTATAGTAGATTCTCTCATCATGTTTTTATGGCTAACCTCTGTTTTATAGTCATTATCATATATTGAACTGCACTCAATGAATTGTACTCGTTCCATTCCTGACTGGAAACTAACATTTTTCAGATAATCGCCTGCTACATTGTGCTTGGACCATTGGAGGAGACACATGTATATGCTGAGGTCAACCATAGAAGACTAGTTAGATGTGTTGGCAGTTTTCAATATTTGTAAGAGTTTATATTTTTCTTCAAATATAAATTTAAGAATATTGTAATTAATTTAGTTTTGTGAATGAGAAAATAAAGTATTTATTTTATGTGATTTTGAGCATTGTGGCTAGACTGTGTTCTACCGCTGACACTGCGGCGTAGGCTGGCTTGGACACACACTTGTATCCCGAAAAGCGGGTGCAGGTCATGACAGGCACCCACACCGTCCTGGACCTGGAGTTGATGATCAGGATGCACATAATTTTTAAACTTGTCGTTGCATACTATGATCCGAACCGGTCTACTGATACTGGTGGCGATGCATAGTTGACATCGTTTCTTTTGGTTATGAGTTTGTGCTAGATGGATGCTATCGATGACACAGTTTTAGTTTAGTTTAGTTGATTAGTTTTCATTTTATTTTATGTCAGTTTATTTTAGTATGCATTGGATGTCATGTATGGCTCTTGTACTGAATATCTTGGTTATTTTAGTAGTTTATGCACTTGCACTTTCATTCTATATGTTTATTGATGATGCTACTTATGTTTATGATTTTCATCATATGCAAAAATTTACTAAAGTCTGCTACTTGTTTATGTTCACTTCCTTATGTTAACTTGTGATACTTTACTATGTTTGTTATTTGTCTTGTAGTTCATTGTTTACAGGGGAGCATATCATTTTGATCAAATGACAATAGGGGAAAGTTAGTACAATCACCAAACAAGGGACCAAAAGTTGAGTATTGTTGTCTATTATTTGGTGCATTAATCAAAGTTTGTCAATTATCAAAATAAGAGAGATTGTTGACCCATAGGTTATGGTCAAACCTAATTTTGATAATCGACTAAGCTTTGATTAAATACAACTTATAAATAGATAACTGAAGACTACTGCTTGCTTACTGAACTATAACGGCTGCGACATGATTATCACCAAAGTTTGCTAAATTGGATTTTAATTTTATTATATATTTTGCTTTTATTTTTGTTTAGAAAACTATGTACATGGTGACGTACTTGGCACTTGGACAGCTTCCTAGCCTTCTTCTCAAAAAGCCAAACCCGTTTTCAAACTCTGCTCAAATCCTAAACCAAAACCCAGCTCAAACATAGCCAAATCAAACCCAAAACAAACTTGAACCCTGTTGGATACAACGGGACGGAACTCGGACCGAACTCGGGCCGAACTCGGTCACCTTGACCCAGTAAACCCTAAATCTCGTTCCTCCTGAAGACCAGGTCCAACGTTCTGATTTTTGAATGTTAGGTAACCGAACTCTGCCCGATTTTGGTCCCTAGAAACCCTATAAATAGAAGTGATTTTTTTCATTTTAATGCAACTCATTCTTCTCTTCTTCTATATATTCAAGTATTCTATTGAGCTTTAAATCTTCCCATTCCAAGCTTTACAACTCCGATAGCCAGCCGAGTGCCAGTGCGGCTTGGTCTAATAGTTGGTTCAAGTTATAAAAAGGCTTGAAAAATAATTTTATTTTCATCCAAGTTTGAAGTCGACAAGCTCTTCGCATCAAAAACTTGTGGTTGTGAAGTAGTCGTGCGGTGCTGATCAAAAGCACGAGTCTGTAAGATGTTGCTAGCACTTCGAATCAAAGCTTGCATTTTACTTAATAATGGATTCAACATCGAAAGAGTTCTCGAGAATGGACTAGTCCTCTCAGAGGAAAACAAGTATAAACCTCGGTATTTGCGTTTGCTCTTCTCAACTCTTTTACTTTACACAATTTTATTCTATTATCTTATTATAGTTGGTTAACTACTGCTTATTTTTAAAATTGGGGATTATTATTCCACTGTACTCTATTTACCCCCTCTAGAGGTGCTCTACGGACCTACACATACATCTTATCCATTTACTAAAACAAAGGATAAAAATACCTTCAAATGAAAACTACTAGACTTGTACTGAAAAGCTTCAAGACGATCGGGCAATGCTCCACTAGATTGGACAAGCTTCTAGCACCTCAAAATATCCTCCTAACTCTTGCTATCTGAAATGTCGCCCACAACGTGGGTCAGTACATACTGGTGAGCAGCCGTAGTCGAACTTACTTAAATCAACACTAAATCAATATGTGAAGCTAACATCTATTATTATTGATCTTTCTACTTGTCTAGGTTTTTTTAAGTAATTCATAAAGAAATATAAACAGTAAAAATTATTGCTTATAATATAAACCTTACCCACGGTCAGCGATCCATCCCTGCACAAGACAAGGATTATAACAACTTACATATATGAATAAAACTTACGTTCCGTCTTGCATTCATTGTTAGGCCAGCATTAAAATCTTATCATATGCATGAAACCTAACTACATGATGGTCCATGAGTCATTTTCCATGATCAGCACTTGGGACATACAAGCATATTTCACTGATAGACATAACACCCCCTTAATCGTGAGTTTCTTTTACCTCAAGGAGCCGAATCTCTCATAGGTCGAGCGGCCCCCGGTACCCCATAAGCCGATCGAGAGACTATACCTTGTGCACAAGTTTTGTCCGAGATGGATCATGTTATGCATTATATTAGATAAAAATATTTCATTGCATAAGTGAATAATATGTATCCATTTACGATGATTTCTATTCGATAGCGTCACAGTTCTATACTTTCATATCGATCGATGTCAAACCAATTAAGGTTTTCTATATACTCTCTTTGAGCAGTATACATAAGGAAAATATGTAACCATTCTTATTTAATAGGTAAGTAACAGTTATATGATTTAACATGTAAATTTATTTCTTTATCTTGTCTTTTATTGTTATGGTATCGTTGACCACATGGACACAATAAAAGAGTGAACTAGAGATATTTTGTTAAGACGTGAAGATACAGGATCATCATGTCAAAGCAACTCACCGAAATGAATCTTATTGGAGAGAATGAGGGCTTCACTCAACGCTTACGTCCTATCTAAGCATCATGCATTTGCACCAACATTTGAAAACTAATCATCGAAAACCAACACGAAAACGCATTCATCAAAATCAAGTAACGAAAAACATCCAACGAAAACTCTTGTACTCATTCCAATAGAAGTCGATCCACGAGTTGGAAATGTTCACTGCATTTCGTCCTTGATCAATCGATACTGGCAAGGTTTTCATAGTACTCAGTCAAGACTCAGTCAACAAGCCACGGGTATTACATAGTGAATCGCGTAGAGCGGGACACTACAACGAGGTTCTAATAATCAGGTTTTATGATATTAGGGCTAAGGAACAGCGGATAGACACTAGGAAATATGTTGGAAAAAGCTAAGTGCCCTTGCAACAAAATGACACAAAAAGCCAGGAGTTCTCCTGAAAATTAGCAAACAACGGTATAATGTTCTGTCTCAAAAAATAGATATTGGGTATAATATTATGTCTCAAAGCACAGATATTGGGCTTCCAACAGATACTGGGCTTGCAGGAAAAATAAACTCTCACTGCATTATACCGATGATATACCATCAGTACAAGGCGGTATACTGACGATATTTTATTTGCACTAAAATTGTGCAGACAGCAGCTCGGGTTTGGGGTTTTTGAGTCCAAAATAATTTCCAACATCACCAAATAGTTAATTTCCAATGGCTAACGGTAGCTTAGATAGGATTCCTACAACAAGTTAGGACCAATCTTAATGATAAAAAACAAACATCCTCTCAAAGCCATGGTACGGTGTGCAACATCCCGAGGGATGTAGGTTGATGGCACACTGAGAAGAAACTTCTATTACGGGACGACATGTATAAAGTTCGATTGAGGAGTCATGGGACCAACACCCTCACATCAGACTGGAAGAAAAGTTTGTTGGGTATCCCAACCTATATGTAACGCCCCAGTCCAAAATACTTAGGACTAAGAACGTAGACATGCCAGCTGTATACATACGAAGTATACCCTAATATATGGAATCCTTATATGTATATATAAGCTGTAAATGTAGTAAAACCAAGGCTAACTAATCTCATCCACAAAATAAAAGAATAAAAGATATCATATAATCAACTATGAATTATCTTTGTACAAGATGTTCGGCGGAGACAAATCCACTACCAACTTTGAAAAGAAATACATAATAAAAGAAAGAGTTTGGCGAGCGAAGTAAGGGATGATCTAAGAGCAATCATTTTCGAAAGAATAGAGATGATCATGACCTTGGCTTGAACACCAGCGAAAAGACAATAGTACGCACCTGGAGAGATCACCAGATCCTTAGTGGGACTTAACAAGATACATAATATCATGCCATATAAACTGAATATAAACTGCTCAATAATAAATCAAATCGGATTATAACATGGTCCAATACTTCACCCTTGAACAAGTGTACCATCCCCCCAACCAAACAAAGACAGAAGATGGCATTCTAATCCATGGTAAAGTATATTTCCATGCCATGAATCCAATATGGTATCCAGACCACAACAAGGTTCAGTACCTTCTCATCGGGGCAGTAAACCATACCTATATCCAAACGAGGACAAGGTGTGGCAAACTAGTCTGCGACAAGTTACTGTTCCAAGCCGCGATCAGATATAAGTACCCAAACCAAAAGTACTCATATCTAATGGATAAGGGTCATCTAACTACTCTAAGTATAATGCAATCGAGAATAGTACATGGTCGCATAACCTCCAAGTCAAGTCAAGGAAAACAATACAATACAATACAATACAGTACTCAGTAGCGAGTCTAAACACTATATAGCATTTCTAAGTATCGAACGAGTCTATAGTATATAGTCTACCTATCGTTCCTCAATGTCGAGCGAGTCTATGATAGATAGGAAGGAGGTCAAAGTCCACTTGTATTCTCCCCGCCCAAATGCTCTAACTCTAATAACTACTAGTCCTCTATCATGCAATCCTAATATTAGTTATAGCCTAACAAACGTTCTTACGTATCGGTGGCCAGCCGACCACGCAAGTATGAGACCTATATGCGACTCGTGACTCATGGAAAATATGTGTCAAGGCCAATGAATGTAGGTAGTCTCTCTAATCTAGGTTTAATAGGCATAGAAATAGTGCAAGCAACAGGAAATATAAATAAGCAGTAGAATTGCATAAAGATAAGACTATTTAGCACAGTTTATCTTGCAGTAAATAAAAATAAAATAAATGCATGCTATATATGAGCTAAATTACATAGACAGTAGATGGCAAGGTATCTTACCTGAGGGTGGTGCGCAGAAATAGCAAGTTCAGTGATCAGAATCGGTCGCTATAAAAAGTCAGATCCCACAAATGACTCTGAATGCTACAACAAACATCATGAACGTGTTTGGTATAAAATATGTCTAAGAAATGCCTGTCCAAAACTCCAATTCTTGACACAGGAACAAAATCGCAATTTTTGGTCAAAACGATGTCTACCGTTGAACTCATTTTGCACAGAAAAGCGTGCCAGTACCTACGGTCTTTAAAGTCGTCAAACTACATGCCTACAGGTCCAATTTAATGAGAAAAACCCAACCTGTCCAAAGTTGGATTCTGGTGGGTCGTGCACAATTTCGTCTGTTGGATCGGGTGGCGGGCCCGCCAAAAAGATGTTTCGGTCGACTTTCTCAGAATCGGACCAAACTTGGCATACAGGTCCAGAAAAATAATTTGGTCCTGTTGGCGCAAGTTTCGTCTCGATACGATGAACATGCACAAAGTTATGGCCTACTTTGTAAAGTGGCCGAAACAGGATATCTCGACGGATACGCATTGATTTCGTCGCGCACGCACAACGAAATCAAGTTTCGTTAGTTCCCACACGTCGACAACACCCATACGCACCTTTTAATGCTTATGGGTTGCGACCACCTTGTCCGGTTTGTCGGGTCGCACGTCGTATCGGAAAAAGTTTTATAAATTTGAAGTTTCAAAAACTAGTTTTTCTGAAAAGTTTGACACTGATTTAATCACAATATAATCAATTTAAAAATAAACTAAAAGTTGGGTCTCCATCTGGTATATGTTGTTTATAACTGTTGGAAACTAGTTTTTAAAAATACCAATTAGTTGGTTCAAAAATTTTCTTCCAAACCAAGGGTTGAAGAGGGATCATGGTTCTGTACTTGGACAGTTTAATTGCTCGACTTTGAGTCGATTTTATGGGCAGGTCGTTCAGCTATGGCCAAACCTATTTACGGGGTTGCGTAGAGGGTCGATTAGGCTATCCAGAACATTATACGGATCGAAAAACAGTCGAGGATACTGGAAGAAAGATGGGGTTGAAGTGTAGTACTTGCGGGCTGCTGTGATCAGAGCAGTGCTCTGTTCGGGGGTCGACTACGGCCTTCCTTCGGCGTTCGACGGCGCTGCAGGCGTCGTGACGGTGGCTGGAAGGTGCGCAAGACTGGTGGACGGCTCTGGGGTCAGTTCTCGTGCGATATCGAAGCACTTTGAGGACTTATTTCTCTTTGTGAAATTTTTCCTATACGCTCGGTTATGCTCAATTTGTCGGGATTTTAATTCGATTTTAGATCGAGTTAAATCTTAATTTGAATATGATTCTGACATGTGATGGAAGAGAATCCAATTAGGGATCGTGAGGAAGAAATTCGAGAAGATTTGAGAAAGATTTGGTTCTTAAATCCTTCAATGAGTTCGAAGGAAGGGTCGGCTTTGGAGAAAGATTTGGTTCTTAAATCCTTGTATATATATATATATATATATATATATATATATATATATATATATATATATATATATATATATATATATATATATATATATTGAGATGGTTATCTATAATTATACAAATTCTTACTATATATTGTAATCCAATATATAGGTGTTATACAACTTGTAGACATGGGTAATATATTTGTATATATATACAGTCCAATGGTCAAAAATAGCATTTATAGAAATTATTCTATATTATCACTAAAATGAATAAAAAATTCTTCTTATTTATATACCAAACTATATATCCTATAAGCTTCTTTCAGATACAATAACAAAAAATCAAGTAATAATCTATATATTTTTTTACAATATAGTAAAAATTTACATACAAAAATCTATTCTCAAAATTATAATGAGCAATTCTTACGAAATTATGACCAATAAATAAATAGATATTTAAAATGAAAAGATAATCAAAATATAATTTGATAAATTTTTAATGATCAGAATATTGAAAATAAATAAATCTAGTGACACATATAACTAATATGCTAGTCAAGGCACATGACTGCACTAGCCGTGCCGTATTGTCTAGTCAATGTGCATAACAAATTTTAAGCATGACTATGTCTATATTTATAAATAATAAAATAATTTAAAATAATTTATTTAAGAGACTAAAAATATCAAAAAAATTCTCGAAAATTTTGGGGTTTACATCCTACCAAACTTATAAAAATTTCATCCTCGAAATTAAAAATAAATATAATTCATAAAATATATAATGTGTCTGAATATGAAGGGAGAGTAAGTTGCATCAAGTCATAAATTGGTTTCCGAAAAGTTAGAGGTGGTAGTTATAGAAGGGATCCAAGCTAAAACCATTTCCTACCATATAGGGCATTGTTAGTCTTGCATGGTTCCTGGGTATACAGTTTGTTTGAGGGAATGGCTCAATTTTGCATGTTTAAAGATCAAAAGGGACGAGAATGGAAATATGTGGTTTATTCTAAAGGGAAATTAGGTCATACATGTGGTGTAGTTGAAATAAAGTACAAGATAGTGTATTTGTATGGGACAAGTATGTCATGTGTGTACAGTGGATAGTCTAGTTCATGTGTGTGAAGTTTGTTGGAAGGAAATAGTTAGTGTTGTGCTCCAAATATCAAAATCATGGTAGAGTATCAAAATGATACGGATAGAAATAAACGTTATAAACCAATAATTTATTAGTTCCGTTGGAACCTATCTTTGATTAATTTAAATCTTGGGTTTTAATCTATATTGGCTGGACAAGATCCCAAAATCTATCTGAACCATTCCTATTAGGTTGGGGTAACCTAGAATAGATTTTAACTTAAGTGATTGGCTATTTGCTAGTCGGCTTGGTTAACTAGGTTCTTTAAGCCCAAAAATGCGCCTTCTGTGACTTTTGTATTTAAGTAGCACAAAGGGCCTCTATTGAGTGGCACACTAGTGGCACATGCGTAGTGGGCTTCGAGTAGATCACAACCATATATTGGGTCAAATGATTTGAGTCGAGGTTGGATCTCTAACTGAAGTCAGAAAGGATAATAGTATTATGGTAAGGGTTATAACTAGCATTTTTGACTCGAAAGTCGCATCATAAAAATAGAGTACATTGGGACGTATTTTAGTGGAACATGATATGCTTAAATGAAGGTGGACTCGTCTAGGTCTTGCATATAAAATTTATTGGAAGGTAACAGCTGGTCTCGTGCTTTGAATAGCAATGTCACGGTCGAGGACACCAAATGATCTAAATAGGAAGTGGGTGTTCATGAGGCACTAATTTATCATCCTAGTAAAAAAAACCAACTTATCCTAATCAATCGGTAATACTAGTAAATCCTAAAATTTAGAGGGATTACAATATATACTCTACAGAACTAAGACACGGTTTAGATTTTTAGAAAAACAAAAAACAAATTTCAAAGTCGTGATTTTTTACCTCAAATCCGGATTATAAAAGAATACTAGACGACGTAATAGATAATATGATACAGTATATATGAATCAAGTTTGAAGATAGTACTCTGATTTCAAATAGATGGAAACGATTGTGCATATATAGCTTTCATGGCCATAGAAGAATACTTCGTGTCTACAGGTGTTTGTTTCTCAAAATAGGTGACGAAAAACAATAAGAGTTCGGGGGAGATGGGATCGAATTGCAAATATGGGTTTCAAGGGTGATTTAATAGTTCAAAAGGAAGTTGTCAAGACCGTTGGGATGAGATCTAAAGGTCAAGTTTAACTAAATCTCAATCCACGTAGAGTAATCATACGAAGAGCGAACCAAGTACACTAGGTTGATCAGACCATCATACATCGGTTCTGATTAAACAATATGTTAGTGGACATACCCAAATAACATGTCTTGAAACAAGCTGGAATAAGTGTAAGCTTGTAAAACTAGGCTATAATAGCAGTGTTGGTCAAGATGGTAAAATATGAGTACGTGAGATAACGATGAAAGGAAAAACAACTAATTCAAGTTCCTTAAGAATCTAAGTCTTGTCTGGTGTTCATGCCTATGCAGTCGTCCTACTGTTTTCTTGTCTAAGGCTTTGGTTGATAAAATGTGGTATAGTCCTCTAAGGATTTATAGTCTAGGTAATCCAACTAGTATCCTCTATAATGGGTCATAAGGATGGAATAATAGGCCGTGAGGCACTCTACCCAACTTATAAGAGTTCAGCTAATAGTGTAATTGGATCAATGAGGCCTACAAGTCATTCTTCTAACCCTATCAAGCACGAAGGAAAGATAAGATTTACGATAGAAGGGATCAAGCAAGATGCAATCAATGAGTCAAGTGAGAGTTCGAAAATAGAATCGAGGTAGGAGGTCAAGTATGTGGATGAGATCCTAGACTCTAATCCTATAAACAGGCTTGCTTGGTACGGTAAAGTAACCAAATAATTTATCTCGACCTACATGGGCCACCACAAAAATATGTAATGCCCCAGTCCCAAATACTTAGGACTAAGAACGTAGATATGCCAGCTGTATACATACAAAGTATATTCCAATATATAGAATCCTCGTATATATACATAAGCTGTAAATGTAGTAAAACCAAGGCTAACTAATCTCATCCATAAAATAAAAGAATAAAAGATATTGTATTATCAACTATAAATTGTCTTTGTACAAGATGTTGGGTGGAGACAAATCCATTACCAACTTTGAAAAAAAATACATAATAAAAGGAAGAGTTTGGAGAGCAAAGTAAGGGATGATCCAAGAGCAATCATCTTCGAAAGAATAGAGATGATCACGACCTTGGCTAAAACACCTGGGAAAATATAATAGCATACACCTGGAGAGATCACCAGGTCCTCAGAGGGACATAACAAGATACATAATATCATACCATATATACTGAATATAAACTGCTCAATAATAAGTCAAATCGGATTATAACATGGTCCAATACTCCACGCTTGAACTAGCGAACCATCCTCCCAACCAAACAAGGACAGAAGATGGCACTCTAATCCACGGTGAAGTATCTTTCCATGCTATGAATCCAATATGATATCCAGACCACAACAAGGTTCAGCACCTTCTCATCGGGGAAGTGAACCACACATACAACCAAATTAGGACAAGGTGTGGCAAACTAGTCTGCAACAAGTTATTGTTCCAAGCCGCGATCAGATATAAGTACCCAAACTAAAAGTACTCATATCTAACGGATAAGGGTCATCTAACCACTCTAAGTATAATGCAATCGAGAATAGTGCACGGTCGCATAACCTCCAAGTCAAGTCAAGAAAAATAATACAATACAATACAATACTCAGTAGCGAGTCTAAACACTATATACCATTCCTAAGTATCGAGCAAGTCTATAGTATATAGTCTACCTATCATTGCTCAGTGTCGAGCGAGTCTACGATAGATAAGGAGGAGGTCAACATCCACTTATATTCTCTCCACCCAAATGCTCTAACTCTAATAACTACTAGTCTTCTATCATGCAATCCTAATAGTAGTTATAGCCTAACGAACGTCCTTACGTATAGGTGGCCAGCCGACCATGCAAGTACGAGACCTATATGTGACTCGTGACTCGTAAAAATATGTGTCAAGGCCAATGAATGCAGGTAGTCTCTCTAATCTAGGTGTAATGGGCATAGAAATAGTGTAAGCAACAGAAAATATAAATAAGCAGTAGAATTACATAAAGATAAGACTATTTAGCACAGTTTATCTTACAGTAAATAAATAAGAAATAAATGCATACAATATATGAGCTAAAGTACATTGACTGTAGATAGCAATGTATCTTGTCCGAGGGTGGTGCGCAAAAATAGCAAGTCCAGTGATCAGAATCGATCTATAAAAAGTCAGATCCCAAAAATGACTCCGGATGTTGCAACAAACATCACAAACATGTTTGGTATAAAAGATATGTCTAAGAAACGCCTGTCCAAAAGTCCAATTCTGGACACAGGGTCAAAATTGTAATTTCTGGTCAAAACGATATCTGTCGTTGGACCTATTTTATTCCGAAAAGTGTGCCAGTACCTACGGTCTCTAAAGTCATCAAACTACATACCTACAAGTTCGATTTGATGAGACGAACCCAACCATATGTCCAAAGTTAGATTTCGGTGGACTGTACATAATTTTGTCCGTTGGATCGGGTTACGGGCCCGCCAAAAAGATATTTCAGTCGACCTTCTCAGAATCGGACCAAACTTGGCATACATGACCAAAAAATGATTTGGTCCTTTTGGCGCAAGTTTCGTCTCGATACGACGAACGTGCACAAAGTTATGGCTTAGTTTATAAAGTAGCCGATACGGGGTATCTCGACGGATACGCACTGATTTCGTCACGCACGCACAACGAAATCAAGTTCCATCAGTTACCATACGTCGACAACACCCATATGCGCCTTTTGATGCTTATGGGTTGTGACCACGTTGCCCGGTTTGTCGAGGCGCACGCCGTATCGAGAAAAGTTTTCTAAATTTGAAGTTTCTAACTGTTGGAAACTAGTTTTCGAAAATACCAATTGGTTGGTTCAAAAATTTTCTTCCAAACCAAGGGTTGAAGAGGGATCATGGTTCTATTCTTGGACAGTTTAATTGCTCGACTTTGAGTCAAATTTATGGGTAGGTCATTCAGCTATGGCCAAACCTATTTACGGGGTTGCGTAGAGGGTCGATTAGGCTATCCAGAACATTCTACGGGTCGAAAAACAGTCGAGGATACTAGAGAAAAGATGGGGTTGAAGTGCAATACTTGCGGGCTATTATGATCAGAGTAGTGCTCTGTTCGGGGGTCGACGACGGCCTTCCTCCGGCATTCGACGGCACTGCAGGCGTCGTGACGCTGGCTGGAAGGTGCGCAGGACTGGTGGACGGCTCTGGTGTCGATTCTCGTGTGATATCGAAGCACTTTGAGGACTTATTTCTCTTCGAGAAATTTTTCTTATACGCTCGGTTTCGCTCGATTTGTCGGGATTTAAATTCGATTTAAGATTGAGTTAAATCTTAATTTGAATGTGATTCTTACATATGATGGAAGAGAATCAAATTAGGGATCGTGGGGAAGAAATTCGAGAAGATTTGAGAAAGATTTGGTTCTTAAATCCTTCAATGAGTTCGAAGGAAGGGTCGGCTTTGGGGAAATACTGTTCCCTGCGGGGAACAGTATTGATGTTGTTTCTTTTCTTTTCTTTTTCTTTTCTTTAATTAAAACATAAGTGTCTATATATATATATATATATATATATATATATATATATATATATATATATATATATATATATATATATATATATATATATATATATATATATATATATATATATTTCATAATGAGAAAAAAAAATACATAATGAGATGGTTATCTATAATTATACAAATTCTTACTATATATTGTAATCCAATATATAGGTGTTATACAACTTGTAGACATGGGTAATATATATACAGTCCAATGGTCAAAAATAGCATTTATAGAAATTATTCTATATTATCACTAAAATGAATAAAAAATTCTTCTTGATACATATACCAAACTATATATCCTATAAGCTTCCTTCAGATACAATAACAAAAAAAATCAAATAATAATCTATATATATTTTTACAATATAGTAAAAATTTACATACAAAAAACCTATTCTCAAAAATTATAATGAGCAATTCCATGAAATTATGACCAATAAATAAATAGATATTTAAAATGAAAAGATAATCAAAATATAATTTGATAAATTATTAATGATCAGAATATTTAAATAAATAAATCTAGTAACACATATAGCTAATATGCTAGTCAGGGCACTTGACTGCACTAGCCGTGCCATATTGTCTAGTCAATGTGCATAACAAATTTTAAGCATGACTATGACTATATTTATAAATAATAAAATAATTTAAATAATTTATTTAAGAGACTAAAAATATGAAGAAAAAAATCTCGAAATTTTTTAGGGTTTACACCATAAGAGGCAGAAAATGAGGTCTGGAGCGTCAAAGTAAGCGGTGGCAGAGGCCGTGCGAAGATGATGAAGTAATAACATGCAAAGATGGGTTCGAATCTGGCCAGAACCGGTGACCAAAATTCGTTCCAAACTTCGAGTTTTTTCGAGCATGAGTTGTGTAGAGATGACTGATTTTAGGTTATTTTCAGTAGATTTTACTACAAAAAAAGTGTCTTTCTGGGACGCCAAAATTTGTCTTAAAAAGGCTCAAATCATTCCCAAATTGTAATTTGGGACGAATTTTAGGACGGTAAGTGACAGTGCTATTAGGGTGGTGTGGCAAAAAGTTTTAGGACAGAAAATACCGTTCTAATTTGGTTTTAGGGTCAAAAAATCTAACCGTACCAAAAGAGTTTGAATTATTATATGTTTACGACGGTTTACTAAACTGTCCCAAAATAAAAGAGTTTGTGACGAATATCATCCGTCCTAGAAATATTTGCCAGCATCACAAAAGGATGTCATTTATATCTAGGACAATTACATAACCGTCCCAAAAGTAATACTTATGAAATTATCGTTTGTATCTTCCAGCTATAAAATATACCATTTAAATACACACATAACATAATTCATATGATCATTGTCCTTAGATGTATGTCCAAGTGTCGGAGCTCCAATACAAAAAAAAGAAGCTTAACAACATCAAGCATTCTTTACCATCAAGTAGAAGACAACAAAATCTATATATAACTATATATGTTCAATTGATAAACAACGAAAAAGCTTAACAGTAAGCATCCTTTACTATCATTTCTAAAATAAATTCAAAACACAACATCACCCACAACATCAGTTACAAAGAACCCCTTGTCTCCACCATTACAAAATGGGCCCATTGTCTCCACCATTACAAAATGGACACATTGTCTCCACCATTACGTATATACAAAATTCTGAACCCAAAACATTAAGCACTACACTATGTTTTTGAACATTCAAGTATATAAAACATGAACCCAAAAAATGAACCCAAATTTTTTTCCCATCACAAGATAGTCGTCCATCATTTTAGCATATCCAGAATGCTTTTGAAGGACCTGCAAATGAAATATGATATGCCAATATATTAGCAACCTGCTAACTATATACAAACCACCAGAAAAGAAAGACAAGTTCTTCCAAACTGTACAGACTAGACTACATTAGTTTGTGAATGTTTAAAACAGAACAAAGGATCAATCCATCTGTACAGACCTGCTAACAGTTCTTCCAAACTGTACAGACCTGCTTACAAAAAAATGGGAACTACAAATACAAGCTTCAGTCCAAAAATTGGGAAGCTTCAAGTCCAAAAATGGGAAAAAATCGATATGGTTCTTTCAATTCCAAGGGCTTTATTAGCTTATAGTCTGAGTTCTTTTTTGTACTTTCTTGTGATATCTGCTTAACTCTCTTTTAGCAAAGCTGTGATAGACTGGCACAATAGCTAAAGGAAGTTCTTTTTCGATACTAGCAAAATTAAAATTCGTCAAATAGCAGGCATAATAAATTAAAAGGTGGACATTTTTTATCTAATGATGAGTCATAAAACAAGATATGCATTTGACGGGAAGTATTGTAATGATTAGCATAAAACAAGACAGTTCATTCATGCACAATGTCAAGAAAGACTAGCATCGTATTCTCTAGCTCTCCTTTGGGCAATATATTCAAGGCAACTAGCAGATTTTCATTTATAATCTTTCAAGTAGAGTGTTGGAACTAAAGTGACCGATAGAATAATAAAACAATAACTAGTTAAGAAGTGTAAGATATTAATTACATGACCTATAGTTAAGCCAGAAAACATCATGTAAGTTATTCAATTTAAATCTTAAAAATAAAAAGGTAAATTTAGCAAACTTAAATGTAAAGGGAAAAAATAGACAAAGAGGCAAGGGGAAGTACTTGAACTGATTAATTGCATCACCCACAACTGAGCCCCCAAGCACCAAGTAGTTATTTAGTATGCCAACCAAACTGAGTACTTGATCGGGATACCAAAAGGATATCCAGAAGCTTTACGATGGCAAGACCTATGTGTGCGAACCTGTGGATGCCAAGTCAAACAAAAAGTTCATATGCAATTCTAACAGGCATCAATGTGCACTAGGTGTACCACAATCTACTTCTCCTAAATTCAAATCTGAATCAAATGACTGGGCACATAATATAAGCTTATTGTTGCCAGTGAGATGATGTCTTGATGAATAAACTAAAAAAATAGTTGAATGCTGATACTTCCCAAGTTTGAACCTGAAAGGATCAAAATGAAATTCCTATCCACAAAGGAAGCTGATATTTCATATACTCATTGAATCAATTCAATCTTGCATGTTTACAGCTTATAAGACTTGATTTGCAATCCATAACAAGAAAAACTCTAAAAACTTAGAAAGGCAAAATATTATTTACAAGGTCAAGCAAAACTTTTAGATTAGGAGCTAAAGAATAGCGAGCACAGCAAGAGAACAAGTAGTCGGTAACATATATATTTTTAAATAATTGGAAGTGAATAATTCACCTAATAGTGGATTAATGCTTCTAAACAGAAGCTTTTGCTGCGAAATGCACAGGATGTCTTTCATGAATCTGGGCAACTGTGTCTCCATTTTACCAGCTACTTGTAATTTCTGGAGAGTATTCAAGTACTATCACAATATGCCTTAAAGTAGTAGACTGCCTTGCAGGGTACCAAGCGCAGGTGGCTGTTGTGAGAAGCCAAAACTAGCACACACATGTATTATATCAAATGAAGAGGCACAATGAGCTAATATTGTTGAGTGTTGACCAAAAATTGTAAAGTTATATTAGATCCCATCAATGTATTATACCCACAAGCTACACGATAGAGTACAAGAAGGTTGAGGAGATTGGAACTCTACGAGGTCATATCAAACTAAGTAGGGGATGAATGTAAAGTTGAAGGAAAAAGAAGACTAAAGAGGTCCTTTAAATGTTTGTATTATCTCCTTTCTTTATTGATGATTGATCATATTTAACTGATCACATTATTGTGTACATCCATGTGCGTGTGTGCGGTGTGCAAGTAAGTATTGTTCTTCAGAGCAAATGTTTCTATAGATTTTAGCCTTTCTTTGTAGCAAAGTTTTAAGTATAAGACGAAACTGATACGTATCAATTGTTTCGACTTGGAAAAAGCCGACCGATTCAAAACCACCGAAATCGTCAAATAGATACTAATAGGTAGGGTCTGGACCGATACCAAAACTGAGATTTTGAACTTTAATTTGGCGTTAATCTATTTAAAATTGTGGACAAATCATAAATGCCAACTATCATGGTTTGCTGGAAAATAGAAGGAGCAAAATGCAGGATATTTACTTCACAACTATGAATTAATTAGCTACACAAGTATTGAGGATATCAGCTATAAGAACAAAGGTCTGGAAATAGTCGAACTTCTTAAATATGTAGCAACTTCTTTTTTAGAAACTCCACAATCACACATGACATATATGCCCAAAATACAATGCCAAAGCCAATCGTAAGCTAATCAAACAGAAACGAGGAAAGAAAGATGGACAAAACAAGAGGAGGTTCTCAAAGCATAAGAATATATTTGATGTTACAAGACAAACTAACCCAGACCTTCAGAGGTATATGAGTAAATCTCTGCTTCCTCCAAAGAGCATGGATCCATCCGCCATTGTGCTCAAAGCGATGAAAAGACTTGCAATGCAACAACAAGCCACCAACCATCCCATCCCGAATACTGCTGCTACAATTTCCAGTAACATAGCATGATAGTCCTACCTTCTCAGCATGAACATAACATGATGTTAAAGTTTAGAAAAACACAACAAATATCAATCTTCTAGGAAGTATAAAACAAAATTTTTGTTACTTCTTTGTAGGAACGAAATTACATAAAATTATATTGCTTCTAGACATACATAAAAGACGTTTGAAATAAATTTTTAACCATAATAGAATAATTAGTAACCAAGACAAACTATCAGACCTTCAGAGGTATATGGGTGGGGAGGAAGTTGATATGGTACAGGCAATTGGATCACTTCTGAAGAAGTGCTCCCCTTCCAACAAATAGTGATCAACTTTGTTTTAGTACTTCCATCGTATTCTGGTGGCTTTGAATTTCCCTGGAAAAAAACAAAGACAGTTGTTGCTGAAACTTTTCGAAGCAAGGCCAAAATCGGGCATGAATTTCTAAAATATTGCCAAAAAAGGCAAAACATGTACTTGAGTTGGTTTTACTTTAATCATGCTTTAAAAAACATTTTGAAGCCTATAAATTATAAGTTGACTATTAAATTCTCTATTATTTATCGAATACATGACAAACATAATTGTTCATGAAATCATGAAATTTGTCATTCTAAATTTCTATGTGAAGTATTGAAACTCGACGCTCCTGTACTCCAATATAAAACTGTCAAAATAACTGATACCAATACATAGAGAGGGTTCAAACACAATGGTGGGAACTGATATAGAATATGTAATCAAGCATGCATGAATACCATACAAGTTGCAAAAAAACTTTATGGGTGCATCTTTTGGAACCCAAGACTAAACACATGTTTCCTAAACAAGCTAAATGATTGCTAAAACCATGATTTTAGTATTATTAAAGCCTAATTTGACTAATCACACCCCCCACCCCATACAAACCTGTTGGCATATTTTATTTTGATATATTAACAGCATCTTCGTAGTTTAGTTTTCTGTGTCGGCAGATACATATCTTCTCAGAAGCTCTACTACATAAAGTCTTTCCGTTCAAGTGCATCCATCCTTTGCATAAAAGATTGAAACAGTTACCGGCGCTCCTTGCATAAGACGGCGTCCTCCTGCTTAGAGTCTTCGTGTCTGTACAAAGTCTAGGTATATCTGTAAACACCTAAGGACGGATGACAAGTAAAAGAACAAGTCAAAAATCAATTACTTACAGAGCGGCATACCGGCGGCATGCTTCGGCATACCTGCGGTATACCGTTTTTAGCGACCCAAAAGTTGCTGTGATAAATTGTCGGCATACAGACGTTATGCTCCGCCCGGCGCGGTATACCGTTTTTAGCGATCCAAAAGTTGCTGTGACAAATTGTCGACATACCGACGGTATGCTCCGGCATACCGACGGTATACCATTTTTAGCAACCCAAAACCTGCTGTGACAAAACATCGGTATACCGACGGTATGTCGCGGCATACTAACGGTATACCGGGTTTCATAAGTTTAATTTTTGAATTGCTCTGACTAGCATTAATGGCCGTATTTAATGCTCTCAAACGGTCATTAATATGACCGTTACTATTTGACTGGTATACCGACGGTATGCCGCTGCATACCGACGGCATGCCGGTCTGGCTGTATCCAGAGCATTAAATGCCACCCACTCTTGGTTTCTCTATAAAAGAAAGCTCTCTCTCTTGAGCAATTTACCAACTCTTGTCATAAATTTTCCAACAACCAAGAGCTCCACCATTAATACTCTTCCAAGCTTTTAATTGTCATCCTCTCCCAAAAGTGATAGAGTATTTAAGAGTTGTAAATTTCGATCTTCACGTGTTAGAAGATCAACAAGTTTCTCTTCTCATTTGTTTGAAGTTGGCGAGCCTTCGTAAGAAAACTCGTGTGTTGAAGTTGGCGAGTCTTCGGATCCAACTCGTGTTGAAGTTGGCGAGTTCTTCGGATCCAAACTCATGTGTACTATTTGATTAAATAGTGGATTTAAGCCGGAGATAGTTCCGGGACTAGATTGTCTCAAGCGAGGATACCAGGATACATCTTGTTTGATCTTCTCACTCTTTACTTTTATTTGTCATATTTGCTTCTGTTGTACTAGTTATTTTTATTATCCTATTCACCCCCCTCTAGGGTTCTACAATTGGTATCAGAGCTTTGTTCTCTTGATTTGGATTTACACCCTTTGAGTGATCCATGTCCTCTAACCCTAGTATCAACACCTTCCACAATGAAGGACACTCCACAAATAGGCCTCCCCTATTTGATGGAACCAACTATAACTACTGGAAGATTAGGATGAGCATTTATCTGAAGTCCATAGATTTTGATTTATGGGATTGTGTGATAAATGGTCTTCCTACTCCTTCCAGAGTTATTGAGGATATTGCTTCTGAACCCCTTCGGGACACACTTACTGAAAACACCAAGAAGCTTGTGAGTCGAGATGTAAAGGCAATGAACGCTCTTTATTGTGCTCTCGACAGTAGTGAATTCAACCGAATCTCTACTTGCAAGACTTCCAATGAGATTTGGAAGTTACTTGAAGTCACACACGAGGGTACTTCACAAGTGAAGGAATCCAAGATTAGTAGACTCACGCAAGAATATGAGTCCATTAAAATGAAGCATGATGAATCTATTACTTGCATGTTTACTCATTTTGGTGAAATTATTAATCCTCTCTTTTCTTGGTAAGGAATATCCTTCTCATGAAAAGATCAGAAAAATTATTAGAGGATTGACAAAAGTTTGGAGTCCTAAAGCTACCGCAATCATTGAGGAAAACGACCTAACAATCATGAACCTTGAGACCCTCATGGGTAAGCTAATGACTCATGAACT
>JANAVB010023450.1:0-36037 GCA_029216955.1 Iris pallida | reverse complement strand
TTCAAAAATTGTTGCTTGCCAGAAAAATGCAGTTGTGGTTGTAGAACCACTAAGGGTTCGATTGAAGGGGAAGCCTCCCCAAACATCAACTACTCTTGTCATCAAACTTCGAGGAAAGGCTCCTGCCCGTTCGCCCCCGACGGTATCAGCGCTGCCCAAGAGCCTATGCAAATAAGGCTCTCCCGAAGTGATTCAAAGATAGCCACAAGGTCACAGGAACCTCCGACTCTAAGCCCCCTGGGTAGTCAAGTTGATGCGGAACCCTCCTCCTCTTTCTTTCGCGCAGCCCTGGTTCTTACGGATGAGGAATTAGGAGACTATATATGCGCAATACCGAGGGAGCTTCTTTAGATGCTGTAATCCTTCGGGATAAATTTTGTATTCCATTAATAGAAAGTTGTCTTTGAATTACTCTTGTGCACACTGGAACACTAAGTATTTCTTAGGTAATGCTTTGTATATGTTACAAACGCAAGTGACAATCTCTAACTTTGCAAACCAAATTGTCACTTCTCTAGGTGCCTACTTTCTGGTTCTAGCAAGAATTAAGAAAAGGTACCCATCTCTTGGTCGATTGGAGCACACTCAGCGGCTGACTCTGGCAGAACCAGACCCGATAACGACAGGGTGCACCTACCCTGTTACACTGCTCAAGCCAAACACCATATCCAGAGATGGGGTTACGACTTGAATAGTGATAGAGGACGAACTATGGCAAAGTTCGGCGCCTTCCCTTATGACCTTCTGCTCCAAAGGGAATGTCTCAAAATTTACTATCAGCGCACCGCCGAGGGCTCAGAGCCAGAGGGCATGATGCATTCACACTCTTCCGATTCCTCAACCTAGGACTCTGATACCAGTAATCGGCCAAGATTTCAAACAGATATTGTCCATCAATATGGTCTCTATAGATCCCCCACTCGAAGATGAAGACCAGATGCTCGAATTCTCGAAGATGAACCATGCGCTCAAGGCCTAAGATCCCAATGGGAATGGTGCTTCGAACAGCGAGAAGCTACCAAGGAAGATGTGGTCGTCCAAGTGGAACTAGGAGATGAGGCTTCACCTAAACACATCTTCATCAGCAAAAGCTTGACCGGAGAAGACAGAGAGTCCCTGATACAGCTTTTTCGAGAGTACATCAATGTCTTTGCTTGGAGCTATGAGGACATGTCAGGTTTAGACCTGTAAGTCCCCATGCATCGCCTCAACATCTTGCCCGATGCTAAGCATGTCAGACAGTAAGAGCATCATTTTTGCTCCACAAATTATGGATGTTATCGTAAAAGAAGTCGACAAGCCCTGAGAGTGGTTTTCGCAAATAGCAATCTCTAGATTGGGTGGACAACATTGTTCCAGTCACTAAGAAGCAATAGGAAGATTCAGATCAGCATAGACTTTAGGGATATCAACTCGGCTTGTCTAAAAGACGAGTTTCCCTTCTCGATCACTGACGTAATGATTGACAACACTTGTGGCTTCGAATGTTTGTCCTTCATGGATGGTTTCTCATGCTACAACCAGATCAAGATATTTTTTGAAGACAAAAGCATACTTCATTCCAGGCTCCAAAAGGGATATACTGTTATACAGTAATGCCCTTCGGGTTGAAAAATACGAGAGCAATGTACCAACGGGATATGAGCACCATATTCTGTAAGCACCTCCGAAAATGGTAGAATGTTATGTTCATGACATTGCCGTCAAAAGTAAGAGAAACCCAGTCATTTGGATGACTTGAGGACGGTTTTCGACTTGATGCAGACACTCGACTAAAGATCATGAACCCGACTAAGTCTTTCCTAGGGGTTTCTAATTGCAAGTTTTTGGACTTTATCTCACGGCCAAGGGTATTATTGACCCTGAGAAGGCTAATGTGATCTTGGAGATGGCTCTCGCGAAGAATCTTTGTGAACTTCGAGGCCTGCAAGAACGCTTGGCATACATCAGAAGATTCATAGCAAATCTCTCTGGACGATGTCAACCTTCACCAAACTGATAAAGAAAGGGGCTTCTTATATGTTGACCAAAGAGTGTCAACGCGTATTCAACGACATCAACAAGTACCTCACTAATCCCCAGTACTGTGGTATCCATCGTGTGGAGGCCCTTTCTGCTGTACATCCGAGCTACGGGCCATTCTTTTGGTGTTTTGCTAGCCCAACGAAGAAACGAAGGCTACGAATAGGCAATCTACTATCTTAGTAGGACTATGATTGGTGCGGAACATCAGTATATCCAAGGAGAATGAGTGTCTCGCTCTACTCTTTTCCATTCAAAGATGTGCCATTATGTGGCTCGACAAACAATCTATATCATCTCCCGAGTCAATCCTCTCAGAGTCCTTATGACCAAGCCAGGGGGTCCTAAACTCACAGTTAGCCAACATGGGTAATACTTTTGACTCCTTATGACATGGTATTGTCCCAGAAAAGGCAGTCAACGGCCAAGCATTAGCGACTTCTTGGCGGCACATCTTGTGCCAGAAACATCAAAGCTCTATGAAGACATTCGAAATGATGTCTTAGAGTCTAATGTAGTCTCAGACAATCATGTTTGGCGTATGTTCTTTAATGGTACTTCAATAATATGGCCCAAAGGTGAGATCATCACAGGGGCCAAAGTCGTTCTCATCAATCCTGACGGCTTAGTCCTCTATCGTACATATTCTTTTATGGAGTCGTGCACCAATAATGTTGTTGAGTACAATGCTCTCATTATTGGGCTCTAGCTCGCTAAAACAGTTGGGGTAGACTACATTGAGGCCTATGACGACTCAAAACTGATTATCAACCAGGTTCGAAGACAATACGAGGTTCGACATGAAGATCTGGTCCCTTATAACCAAGCAGCAATCGATATCATTTCCACCTTCACAGGCTTTTTATAGAACATGTACTTTAATTACAAATTTAGAGGGCAACGCACTCGCTGGCCTCACGCTTCTCTAACAGCTCCTGTCGGAACTCGTACACCGTCACGGTGTTGGAATCTGTGGAATGAGTAGTTGTTTGCCCCAAGAATAATCTACATACGTGTCTGAGTTACTCAGTACAAATAGATACCAATATTGACATTCAGGACTGGCAATTCTTGTTCATAGTCTACGTAGTCTACTGAGTCCTGCCCGAAGACCCGAAGGAAGTAAATTCTATCAAAAGGCGCTCACTCCGATTCTTCTATGACACAGCTACAAAAATGTTGTATCGTCGTTCATACGATGGACTCCTACTGCGTTGTCTATCTAAGACAGAAGCACAAGAAGCACTCCAGGAGGTGCATGATGGCACCGGCGGGGCTCACCAACCTGGTCCTAAGTTACAGGATCGACTACGACGTATGGGTTACTACTAGCCTACCATGATGACTGATGTAGTTGACTATACAAAGAAGTGCCAGGTATGTCAGTTGCATGCCGACTTCATCCACCAACCTTCGGAGTTCCTACATCCCACAGTGGCCGTCTGGCCATTTGAAACATGGGGAATGGAGATCATTGGGCCAATTAGCCCACCTTCCTCTAAAGGACACTGGTTCATCCTCGCCATCATCGACTACTTTTCTAAGTGGGCGGAAGCAGTACCACTGGCTGAGGTGAAAACCCTGAACGTGATTACTTTGTTAAACATCACGTCATATACCGCTTCGAAGTTCCCAGAAGGATTGTCTATGACAATGGCCCTCATTTCATGATCCACGCATTCCATCGGTTCTGTGATAAAATTTGTTCTGTATTGTCAAAGACTTACAATCCTATAGCAAATAGACAAGCCGAAGCATTCAACAAGATAAAAAAGCCTTTTCTTCTAGTAAATACGACTGGAATAAGAAGCTTGGCGAATGTTTGTGGCTTATCGTACGACTGTTCGAATGCCTACTAGCAACCACCGTTTTTCTCTCATTTACGGAAGCGAGGCGGTGCTTCCTCTAGAAATCTAGATCCCGTCTTTACGGTTAGCCATTACCAACCAGCTGATTGACAAAGACAATCAACATCGACGGCTACAAGAGTTGGAGGCGTTGGACGAAAAGTGCTTGCTAGCTCAGCAGCGAATCGAGCTCTATCACGCTCGGATTTCCAGAGCCTTCAATAAAATGTCCAGGAAAGAACATTCCAAGTGCGACCTCATCTTATCAGTTCGAAGACCGATGGTGATGACTCACAATATGACTGGGAAGTTCGAGCCCAAGTAGAAAGGAGCGTTCATCATAGAGACGGTCTACTCCAATGGTGCTTACCGACTGGCCAAGCCTAACGGTAACTTGCTAATGACGTCGATCAAAGGCATGTTCCTGAAGAAGTATTATGTCTGAGATCTAAATCGACATATATTTCCACATCTCCCATGGATGTTCACGAATTCTATTAAACAAATTCATCCCTTTTATATTCCCCTATTAGAAAAATATTTCACGTCCATATTACCTCTGAGTTGTTATTCTACATCCCAGTGAAGATCGTGCCTACCATGTCCATATTACCTCTGAGTAGACATTTCTTCCATGACAAACCCCACGATTGTCATAATTATCTATAGATCTTTTCATGTCCTATCATCCATTGAGTCTACTGTCTCCATCGTGACCATGTTCATATGACCGATAGAGTCTATCATTACCATGTCCATATGACCTCTGAAGTAAGGAAAATTTTACCTTAAAATATCATGTTTACTATGTCCATATGCCTCTAAGTAAAATACCCTATCTCCAGCAGAATTATCTCTATCTCCTCACGTCATACTACCTCGGAGGGATTTCTCATTATTATACAAGAATGTTTATAGCAAATAGACAAGCAAGAAAGCAAAGCTAAAGTTTTTCATTCATAAAATAGTAAGTTTTTTCTTTCTTTGATACAAAGGTCTCTCGAAAAGCGAGAGACAAAAAGACAACAAAGACACCTGGGACGACCGATGCAGGATTTCTTCCATTCGAACTCCCTAAATGGGTAACTTGGGGCCCATCCAAGTCTTTGACTCGACGCTCTGCCTCCTGATATCGAGCTGCCTTATCCTCGAGCTGGGACAAGTTCTGGCATACAAGGTCCAACTCTGCATGACGAACGCCAAAACTTTCCTTCTCCTGGGCCAGGGTCTCGAATCATTAGTGAAGGGCCTCATGCTGGCCCCTTGGCTTGTTCAACTCACTTTCGGCAAGGGCCAACGTCTCATCTAACTGCCGAATCTACCCTCGGAGGGTTTCATACAGTTCCTATAAAGCTGTGCGATGGCAGACCTGAACCTCTTCGGCGTTAGTTACTTCTTCAACTTTGGCCTCGACCATTGTAAGTCTGTTAGTCAGGGCCTGACGCTTCTGCTCGTGTTGAAAAAGTTTAGAGGCAATCTTGTCTAGCTCTACAGCAGCTAGGGTAGATAGACCGCGCTCAATATCTTGAAGCTCTGTGATGGTGGCTTCTAATTCTGTGAAGAGAGCCCCTATCGCGTCCGCCTTCGTCTCGTACTCTGGTCGCGTAAGGCAACCAGTTGGGCCATTATGGTAGACCGAGCCCGTCAAAGTGATTGATTATCCTGTAAGATGTCACGACCCGCTTCTTGAATGATCGGATACGAGTCAGACATGCACAGCCTTCATCGTTAGACACGATGAAGTAAGCTGTACCAATCTCTAGGGAAATCTAACCAGATAAATATAAATGTGCACAATCACAGCATCTAAAAACGTTCCCAGAAAGATTACCATAATCCACAAATCCATATATCATGAAGGTACCAGAGTCAACAGGAATGAAACATGCTATGAACTCTAAAACAATACCTATGAGTAAAGCTAAGTCGTCTAAACCTGAAGCCTCTAGCTAAATCATGTCCATCCAGCTCGGCTAAGATCCCGAGCTCTGGCTCATAAGGTAAAGTGATACCCTGCAATTACACCTGCAACATATCCAGTCAGGAGCGGAGCTAAGTATATCCAAGGATATGAACATCAACATCATGGTATGAAAATGAATACAGAAAATATAAGGTACAAGAAATGAGAACATGACATGAAACCTAAAATGAATACTGAAAAGTAAATACAGGGAACATGAAATAAAACCTGAACATGAAATATACAATGAACCTAACGTGTACAATATATCAAAATACATCCAGAGTGTGTGATCGGCTTGGGTAGATTCATGGAACATGAAATGGTACGGCTTCGGTCCCGTGTGTACGATGTAGGGCCTAAGCTATTCACATGAATTGTAACTCGGGTTTGATCACACATCTATAGTATTTTCCCTCCCAGACACAAGTAAACTCATGAAACAAGATACAAGACAAGACAGTACAATATCGTGTCAACAAGGTACAAGCATGAATACAGAAAAATTTAAGATATGAAGTAATGGACAAATCTGAGGAGTATACCTGCCTTGCTTAGGGTGATCGAGAACGGGTAGTAAAGCAGGATGTCCACCTGTTATTTGGTACAAGTTGGTTATGTTCTAATAATCATTAGCTAAATATTTCTAACTAACAATTAGGTCAACTATTTATATTTCCATTGTTTAACTCTCTATCCCTGAACTATTTGTATATATATAGAATTATATACATAACTAACTAATATTATAAATGCCACTAAATTAGAATTTCACATAGGAACAACCCTTGCCGATATAACTATTTAAAAAAATTATTTAAAGCAAAATATCTAATTATCCTCACTGACATATTACACTTTACCATTTATTTGTATTAACTATTTAGTTAATAAGGTAGCTGTTAATTGTAGTTATCTACAATGTTGGCTAAATTAGGGTTATTAATATATAAATATTTGAGAAGTTTGGTAATAGTTATTTAGAAAGGATCACCTTAATGAATTTGAAAGCCAATTATACTAATACCATTAACAAATGATCAATTTTAAGACTATGGCCCAAACCTAGACTCAGCGGGCTTACGCCTCAGATAACTTCTTATTTAGGAGTTGGTTTAACTCAAGCTATCCTTTCTTAAATAGTTAATGCAACTGACTTTAAAATCAGGCCAAAAGAAACCAATTGTAAACCAAGCTCACACAACCAAACCATACTTATATCTAAACTCAAAGTCCAATTCCAACCATGCTTCCTACGAATTTGTTCTCTGACCGACGAGAAGTTACATTAAACCTGGCCTAGCCCAAAGGCTTCTAAGCTCTGGCCTGAGAATACACCAGTTGTAAAGCTAGTACGTTGATTTGAATCCAAACCCAACAGGTTCATAAGGAGAAAAGCTTGCAATTATAAAGAAACAATATAACCAATTATCTATCTGTATCAACCATTTTACTTAGTTTAGTTATTCATTCCCTTTTTGAAATACTGAACCAACAAGTAGACGATCCCCAAGTTTCCAAAGATAGACTATACATAGCTTATCAATTAACAGCTACCACATAATACAACTCTATTGCAATATTAGTTACCATAATATACAACTCTATTGCATCAATAATGTTAGCCATCAGATGAAATCAAGGAAACAAACCACAACTGAACACCGCTACACACACCACCATCCCAGAACAAGCGCGTGGCCACCGGACACGAGTCACATCAATACGATCAGGATACGAACTCACACAGGATACGAACAAGACTCCCAGACACGAACAGAAATCGCTTACGCTACGCCTAAACAAATGTGACCGACTTCAATTAAAAGTTAAGGAACAACATTTCATCACTTGCAGGAAAATAGAGCAATTACCTGAAAAAAAGTATTTGAGGGAGACTCGGTTCCAAGGATTGGACACTTCCAATGTGTTGGATACACTTCCCAGTGCAATTATAATTTGAATTCCTAGGGATCATTACAACAAACAGTTTCAAGGAATTGTTACTTAACAAAGTTCACGAAGGAGAGCAGTTCAGAGGATCAAATTGTATCGATTGATTCTTACCAGGAGATTTTCGATCTTCAAACTCCAGAGCTCTCAATCAAATTCCCAGACAAAATTTCTAACTAAGAAAAAGTCAAGAAAAGATAGATTATCAAGGACCAAAATAAATCTGTAAATTAATTACTTAAAATCAAAAGGTTATGGTTCGAATCTCACCAGTCTAGCCTCCCTCTTCCGTGACATCATCAATTGATCAGTCGTCCCAACGATCAACTCAAATTGGTTATGATCAACATATATTCGAAAAAGACGAGAATTATAAAGATTGAGCCCTACTCTCTACAGAGGATGGAAGAACAAATGGAAGACTCACCAAGAACTGAGGGCTTGGTTGCAGTCGTGCGTAACTCCTCGACGAGACGACAACCAATGTCAGAGGAGCTCTACAGCATAAGAACGATGCTCTGCAGCATCGGGGTGACCAGATCTGCTCGAGGTGGTGAGAATCTCCACGTTGATGGAGAGAAACCCTCTCACGGTCGTTGTCGAGGAGTGGAAGATGAAATCACCGAGGAAAAGCTGCCGGAGTAGAAATCGGTTGTCGGGGTGGAAGCCACGCCCGCCTGCCATGGACATAACCGCTCACCAAGGACCTGGTCGTGAGTCGCTGAAGCAGTGGCTAGTCGCCGAAAGAGGACTGATAAACACCATCACTGAAGAAACGCCATCGACAATGGAAGCTTAACACCAGAGGGTGCCGCTGAGTGTTGCATTGTCGAACCTGGCTCAGCCATCGGAGCAACAGTCCCCGTCGACGCCATGACGAGACCTTCGGGAATTAGGGTTTCGTAAGAAATTAGAAAAAACTCGGTGCTCACAAGAATTTGGGATGGTACTCCATAATGAGAACAGAGAGGTTTCTCTCTCCTTTGGTCATTAAATATGAAGCCAAGGATGGGAATTTTTATAGAAAAACCCTCCACTCCTAAATATTTGTACAGTGGCCCTAGATTCTGTTAGAAAGTTTGTTAAGGTGTGGGGACCACTCAAGTCGGTTACTCTCAATTGATTAATTAATTAACCAAGATATTTAGGTAAAAAAATTTCAATGGATATATATATATATATATATATATATATATATATATATAGTAAAATGAAACCTGAAATTAATTTATTCAAGATATCATAAAAATTTATAAAAAAATTCTATAAAATTGGAAAAGCTGGGTTACAAATCTTCCCCCCAAAAAAAAAGTTCGTCCTCGAAATTCAAAGGATACGACAGGCATGATTAAGAAAATAATTTTTTAATGAGACGAAGATTTGAAAACGAGCAAATAAGTTTTAGACATAAAATTAAACCGAATGTAGTCATGATTAGAAGAGTAATTACTCGGTATGATCAACTAAGCAAGTCCCAATCAAGGTTGTAGAACGACAAAAATAAAACAAGATAGGTCACAATCATCACCACTTGGCCATGATCAAAACGGAATTCAAATCATCGGCATGAGGGATAAGTACACAAGTATAGTCATTATAAAATATAGGCACTATCATGATTATCTAAATATGATCAGAGGTAGGACTTGGAAGGACTTAGCATGACAAAATAAAACGGGTAAATTGGCATGATCGATAATGACCAAACTTGGTCAAGCACGAAATGAGACAAGGTCTAATTAAGACCAAGTACGATAATTTCATACAGGAAGTTTAAATATCACGATCTAACAATGATCAAGAATCAAATAAGCACGAGGTGGGATGAAGTTTTAATTACGACTTATAGGCATAAAACCATGAAGGCACGATCCCCAAAGCATGATCAAGCTCGAAAGTTTAGCACAATTGGCTAAGATAAGATAGATAGGTTACGATTAGATAGGCATGATTAAGATCGAAATTTAGGCAAAACATGATCGAAAGATAAGTTTGCTTTAAAATCTAGTGAAACGAAATCGAAATCTAGCCATTGGTACTTTATTGAGAAAATCTAATGATCCAACGATAATATGCAAGAAGAGAAATTACAAGAGTCAATTTAAGAAAGTACATGGAACTAATCAAAAGATATTAGTATCAAATCAAGATGTAATTGCAAGGATTTGTGATTCATGAAAAGTTAATAATCATATAAAAAATATAGTCTCTATGGTATTTGAAAACGTATAGATATATGAAATCACCTTACTTAGAATCCATGCCCCGCCAGTATATATCTGGCTGCAGTGAACTTTCAGCTCCGTGACTCAAATGACGATATGTTACTGAATATTTTATCAACTTTATCCATTTTTAACAATCATAAACAAAGCGACCAAAGGGTCAAAGCACTACTAAAATGTCATCTAATAGCGACGCAATTTAGCGACGGCAAGAAATTACGTCGCTATTAGCGACAGCTTTATAAACACGTCGCAAAACGTCGCTGCCTAGCGACGTTCTGCGACAGAAGTTTCCTACGTCGCTGCATAGCGACATTCAGCGACAAATTATAAGTATATGTCGCCATTTTGGCAACGTTTAGCGACGTCTACATGTGACGTCGCTAAGTTATTTTACTTAGGGCACGACGCTGCCTTCTTTCCCCCTCACTCTCACTCGAAAACTTACGAAACTTTTAATTTTCCCCCCCACCACCCCGGCGACTCCCTCCCCCTCTGTCAGTGCCCTCTCTCCCCGGCGACCCCCTCCCCCCCCGGCGACTCCCTTCCCCTCCGGCGAGCTCCTCCTCCTCGAGATCCTCCTCCTCCAGCTCCTTCTCCCCCAATCCGAGTCCTCTTCCTCAGGTAAACCCTAACCTAACTCCTCTCCTTCCTCCTCCTCTCCTACGGACACACACACACACGGACACACGGACACACGGACACACATCGTGTCCCCAAAGAGTTTGGTTTGTTTTTGGACACATTGTGTCAAGTATTTGGACACGAGTTTGGTTTGGGGAGACACGTACACACATGACACGATTAGTGTGAACATCACATGCGCAATGATGGAGCTTGAGTGTGGTTAGGACATGCAAGAAAATTATTATATACATTTTACGTCCCCTCTTCTTATGGATGATTCAGGACATTCCCTCTAAGACTGAACAGGAACTGATTTCATCAAGTTTTAAACAAGGACTGATGATATCAGTCATGTTCAAAACTGGTGAGGTGTTGAATCTGAACTGAGATAGAGGGTGTTTAAACTACAGAATTTCATGTTAGAGGGGACTGTTTGTGGTAGTGTCCTGTTAGAGGATTTAGTACTCTTAAGACTGGAGGATAGCTTTGACAGGATGATTTAGAGTAAGGACTAAATCATTTAACCAATATCCTGGAAATTGATTGTTTCAGTCCTATCTTGGACTGAATTGGGACTGGATGGGATTTTGACATGTATTCCTATTCATTTAGAGGAAAGGCTTAAAGTAGAGACTACTTGAAAATATTGTATTTCTTGATACCAAGTAGAAGCTATCACCTGTGTTGATCTCTTAGAATGCAGGAGTTTAAACAGCATGTCCAGATTAC
Source organism: Iris pallida (assembly GCA_029216955.1). Lineage (NCBI taxonomy): Eukaryota > Viridiplantae > Streptophyta > Magnoliopsida > Asparagales > Iridaceae > Iris > Iris pallida. The sequence goes on along the minus strand of JANAVB010023450.1, from coordinate 24,671 downwards.
CTATTTGTTTACTGGACCCTTACTTAACTGCTTTTTTTTGTGAACAAATATTGACTAGAAGTATGGCACATAGGTTTAGGCCTAGTAGAGCTAAGGTTGATAGCTGTGAGTCCCTGAAGATTGACTTCATACTCATATCCTGGAACCAAGATGTGTTTTCCGGACCAGCAGCTTGTAATTCTACACCATATCCTGGACTGAATAGATGAGAATTAATGAAGGGATTCAACACTGTTAAGGGTTGGAATGAGATACTCTGGCCTAGAAGCAAAGGTTAGGATTTAAGTTGGTTAGAACAATCCTGGTTTTGACCCTGTGTATGTTTGGATTATGACTCAAACATTCAAATCTTGTATCACTATCAAGTTTAGGAACCCACAAATCTGGAGTCATAACAGTTATGGCTAAACCGGAAATTGGTGAAGCTTGGAACATCTACGGAATTTACTTTAGGGTTATTTAGTGATAGAGTTTCACATGATATTTAGATCTTCGTATTGTCCAATGTGTGTCCGATTATATAATTTAACGCATTGCACACGCCTTGCATGTGCCCCGATAATGTATATAGATAACAATGTAGTTATTTTAAATATAGTCTAGTATTAGATAAATTTTAATTAAAATATGTTCTTTGGATATAAGTTTAAATATAGTTTAATATTAGATAAAATTTTATTAAAATCTGTTCTTTCGATATTTGGTATCGGTCGGTATTTGGTATCGGTCGGTATCGGATCGGAACATGCCAAACCGTATCGGTATCGGCCGTATCGGATCGGTATCGGCCGATACTTTAAACCATGGTTGTCACATTAAGGGTCTTTGAGGAGGTGACATGTTGTGAAAAGATATATCCTTATAGTTCTCCTACGTAATGTTAAAGAAAATCCGTAGGAGAACTATATATAAGGATATATTTATTCGTAACATGTCATCTTGTCAAAGACCCTTAATGTACCAACCATGTTATCGCGGTATTGGTATTTGGATACCAATATCGATAAGGTAAAGGGTACCAATAGCGATAAGGTAAAGGGTACCAACTTAAGTTATTGGTATTGGGATACCAATAGCGATAAGGTAAAGGGTACCTTAGTAGGTAATGACTAGAAATAGGATATTTGTGCCTGTTGGATAATGTGTGTCCATCTTTGCAGAATTATTTCCAAATGGATATGAATTACTAATTGCGGAATCGTTCATGGATGTACAATCGTCGTCCTGATGATATGTATGGTGTACAGGATGAATATATAGCGGGAGTAGAGCAGTTCCTGCAGTTTACTAAGGCATTTCCTCAGTACATGAATGACACCAAAATTAAGTGTCCGTGTGTGAAATGTCATAACGTGAAATATTATCCAGAAGTGGAAATGACATATCATTTGTACTCGAGGGGTTTCATGCCTAATTACTATCAGTGGACCGCACACGGAGAACTTGTCTCTTTAGCATCAGAGCCGGAGCATTACGTTGAGCCGTATATGCATGCGGGACCTAATTTTGTTTCAGATAATCATACATACGACGACGGGTGCGTCAACATAGTTTTCGACGCTGCGGGGCCTAGTTTCGTTCATGATGCACCTGAGGAGGCACCGAACGCCGATGCTGCACAGTTCATGGAGTTGCTGGAGAATGCAAGGACTCCATTGTATCCTGGTTGTGAGGATCATTCACCGTTGGAGGTGGTTACAAGACTGTTGAGCATTAAGTCAGATTTTAATATGTCGCAAGAATGCTACAACCGAGTGTTGGAGTTGATTATAGAGATCTTGCCGGCGGGTGCTAAGATGTCTAAAGACTTCTACCGGTCTATGAGGATGGTGAGATCGCTCTGGATGGGATACGAGAAAATCGATTCATGTCACAATGGGTGTATGCTGTACTACAAAGACGACAAGGACGAAGATGTGTGCAGATTTTATGGTGCTGATCGCTATAAGACAACTAGTACAGGAAGGTCTACCGGTGCAAGAAGATCGACCGATTCAATGCACTGATTGTCTTTAACGCCGCGGTTGCAAAGATTATTTATGGTGAAAGAGACGGCCGAAAATATGAGTTGGCACATGCGAGAATAGATTGAAGGAGTGTTGGATCACCCATCCGATGGAGAAGCGTGGAAGCACTTTGATCGAGTGTATCCTGATTTTGCTTCAGATCCGTGTAATGTCAGGTTGGGACTATCTTCTGACGGTTTTACTCCTTTTGGTCTTTCGGGATCCCAGTATTCGTGCTGGCCTATGATTGTCACTCCGTATAACCTACCGCCTTGGATGTGCATGAAGACTCAGTACATATTTCTAACCGTTATAATTCCTGGTCCGAACAATCCCAAGAGGAACATTGACGTATACTTACAGCCTTTGATAGATGAGTTGAATCAGTTATGGGAAGTAGGCGCTAACACGTACGATGTTTTCAGGAAGCAGAATTTTTAGATGAAGGCAACCCTTATGTGGACCATCAACGACTTTCCGGCCTATGGAATGTTATCTGGATGGAGCACTCATGGCCGTCTCTCATGTCCGTATTGTATGGACCGTAGTAAGGCTTTCCGCTTGAAACACGGAGGAAAACCGTGCTTCTTTGATTGTCATCGGCAATTTCTGCCAAAAGATCATCCGTTCAGAAGGAACAGGAATGCATTCCGTGCCGGCGTTGTAGAGAAGGGTGATCCACCGCTAAGGTGGTACGGAGCCACGATATGGGTGGAGGTTAAAGATTTTCCAAGTGCTATCGAAGATCCTACAACTGGGTCCAAGTGCGATGGATTTGGTAGAGATCATAACTGGACAAAGAGGAGCATATTCTGGGATCTGCCATACTGGAGTACCAATCTGATCAGACATAATCTTGATGTCATGCATATTGAGAAGAATATGTTTGATAACATAATTAATACTGTGATGGACGTAAAGGAAAAAACGAAAGACAATCCCAAGGCCAGGTTGGACTTAGAAGAAATATGCAAACGCCCTGCGTTGCATTTGATACAGCAGAATGGAAAACAGTTCCTGCCGAAGTCAATTTTCTCGCTAGACAAGGAGGATAAAGTGAGACTTTGTCAGTGGATCCAGCGCATAAAATTTCTAGATGAATATGTGTCAAATCTGAGAAGATGTGTCGATCCGAAGGAAAATAAATTGACTGGTATGAAGAGCCACGATTGTCACGTATTCATGCAGAGGTTAATTCTGATTGCATTTTGGGAATTCTTACCGCAGGCAGTTTGGGATCTATTGACGGAGCTTAGCATATTCTTCAGGAATCTTTGTTCTAAGAAATTGCTCGTTGATCGTCTAGAAAAGCAAGGGAAGGACATTGCGGTAACACTATGCAAGCTAGAGAGGGTGTTTCCTCCTGGATTCTTCGACTCTATGGAGCATTTGCCGATTCATCTATCCTATGAGGCACGTGTTGGTGGACCCGTCAAATATCGATGGATGTACCCGTTCGAGCGATATTTGAATTACCTAAAAAGAAAGGTGAAAAATAAGGCACGGGTCGAGGGTTCTATTTGTGAAGCCTATGTTCTCGAGGAGATTACAAATTTTTGTTCGATGTATTTCAAGCCTCATGTTGCAACTAATAGAACGAGAGCTTCCAGAAACGACGACGGAGATAATGAAAGTAATGATACAATACTGAAGGTATTCAATGCTCCAGGAAAGCCATCGGGTAAAATGAAGAAGAGATATCTGAACGATGATGAGCTAAGGGCTGCTCAGGTGTATGTATTACTCAACTGCGACGAGGAGGAAGTAGAGAAACTGGAGGGGTAAGTAAATAATACGTCTACATTATTTTAATAGTGTTGATTATTATACTATTACATTAATTACACGATGTTGTTTTCAGCATATTTAATGATGATGTGAGGTCAGGTAGGCCACACATAACAGAAGAAGAACTAGAACAAGAAATAAGGCGTTATTTTCCATCATGGTTGAGTGCATATATAAGACTTCAGAACTCTGTAATTACCTTTCTGTATATACACTTGATTGAGAATGAGCTTAATTGCTTCTTTCGTGGTATTTAGGTCGATCGTCCATACGCAAGACTTGAGAATGAGTCTATTAGAACGCTAGCCAAGGGACCAATTTATGCTGCAAAAATATGGTCAAGCTACTGTGTTAATGGGTTTAGGTTTAAGTCAACAACTTGCCCGATCAGAGACAACTTTGTGGATCTCGACTCCACCAAAAACAACTGTTTGTGTATCAGATCTTCGAACTACAAAGATGTTGATACGGGCAACGATTTCTATGGCGTGCTACGGGAGATCGTGGAGCTGACATATAGTTATGGAATAGAGCCTGCTAAGATTGTGTTATTCAGGTGTGATTGGTTTGATCCGATTGAAGGTCAAGGTTGGAAAGTAGACAAGCACGGTCTTGTTGATATAAACTATCGGCGTCGATATCAAGCCTATGAACCATTTGTCCTATCAAGTCAGGCTCAGCTCGTGTACTTCACAAGTTATCCTAAACGGGGAACAACAAGGTCGGACTGGTGGACAGTATGCAAGACCAAAGCTAGAAATACCTTTGAGGTTGACGATATAGCTTATCAACAGGATGAACTACCTCTTGTAACAAATATTATAGAAGTAGACACGACGGAAGTTTCTCATTACACATCTAATTGTGTAGAAGAAGTAGAATTATCTGAAGAGGAAGATGCAGATGAAAGTGAAGATGTAGAGGAGGAAGAAGAAGAAGAAGATGAGCTAAACGAACTAGATGAATTTTTAGAAGAGGATTAAAATCTGTGATGTCTATCATATAAATATGTATTTTTGTAATAATAAATCTGTGACACTTTAGTGACACTTTTATCTGTGACCATGATATTTTTCAAAAATCTGTGATGTCTATCATATAAATATGTATTTTTGTTTTATTGTCATATGTTATTATCAGGTATGACTAGACCAGGAGGACGACGCGGAGGATTTTACATTAGACAGTCCCTTCAGCCTCGGCCTGGGGATGGAGAGGGCAGTTCCGTACCCTCATCCTCATCTCCGAGTACGCCAGTGTACCATTCTGTTCCCGGTCCATTACCGGGACAGGGCAGTTCCAGCAGGTTGTCGACTCCTCCCTCGTCGTCCAGCCTTCCTGATCCCGCGTCCAGCATCCCTGATCCCCCGTCCAGCATTCCTCCTGTCGGTGGCTCTATGGAGGGAGCCGACGCCGAGCATATGGAGGACGGCGATCAAACTAATCCTGCCCAGGTAGGAGGTGAGAGCGACCCTTCATGCGCTCCCCCGGGCAAGACGCGTATGGAGATTTGGACGGACGGGCCTATGAAGTAAGTTAAATAATTAATATATATTTCTCAAATGATTATATGTACATATATATTCATGAAATTTTTTTATTGTATAGATATCGGCCTTCTGCAGTACAGAGACAGCTGGGGATATTTCTGAGGCAGAACTATGGTGGGCCTTGGATTAACTACTCAGATGCTCCCGCAGATAGGAAGGCCTTTTGGTTCGCCTACTTCAAGGTAAAAAATTTGTTTATTTTTAAATTTTAATAATCATTTGTGTATATTATACAACTTTTGTATTTTACTTCTTGTGGAGGACCTATTTCTATCCACCACACCGGGCGGCGAGGATCGAGGGCCAATTTTCTGCCGTCGCAGCCAAGCTCATCCGTGATGCGATCGATGACCAGAAGCGTCGTGATCGCGCCGGATAGCCGATCCATGGTTGGATCACGCTAGATCAGTGGGTTGCGATGAAGGCTACATTCAGCGAGCCCAAGTACCAGGAGTGGTCTGAGAAGGCCAAGGTGGCACGGTCGAGCGCCGGTAAGTGGTGTAGTGGCTCCATTCCGATGACGGAGCATTTTCGTCGTCTGGTATGTTTCCTATGACGGACATTAATTTATATATAGTTCGATAGAATGTTTAATACTAATAATAGATAATATATTTTAACAAGCAAAAAAGGGTGAGAACCCGAACATTATGACCGTCTTCCTGGTCACCCATCGGAGGGCTGGGGAGTTCATTGACGAGAGGGCGACGCAGGCATATGTACGTTCTATTCTTTATATTAATTTACTATAACTTAGAAAACATGAAAATAGATATCAATATAGACTTTAGCAAACACTTACACGTTAGCAAACATGTTCTAGGCCGAGTTTGTTCGGCTACAGCAGGAGGCGGCTGCTGCTGCTAGTGCGCAAGCAGAGGGAGGGGCAGGTAGTTCCTCCCAGTCACCTACAGCTCCATCGCAGGACGAGCTCTGGATGACCGCCGTTGGCGGTCTTCAGAAGGGTACGTACTACGGTACGGGATCCTACGGCGCGTATTTGGCTTCGGAGTCATCCCGGGCCCCCACTGTCAGTGTGCAGTCTCCGGCTTCGCAGGCATCGTCACGAGTTGAGGATGTCCTTCGTCAGATCGAGGAGCTGCATCGTGAGTTGCAGTAGCAGATTTCTGATACGGTCGAGTGACGATCCAACCCTCCGATCGTCACCGGACGATTTGATGCGGTCGAGAGCAGTATACAGGAGCTGATAAGTCTGTATCAGGCTACAGCTGCCAGCTTGTACACGCTCACCGAGTCTACGCAGCGCACAGAGCGTAGACAGGTCGTGCTGGAGGGATCGCAGAGGAGCATGTCTGCCTCACTCACTCAGGTTTCGGCTTCGCTCGAGGCGAGTACTCAGAGGGTGGTGCGTACCCTTGCTGTTTATGGTGAGCGACTGCGAGAGCTGGAGCAGATGCGTCCTCCCGGTCCATCGACGGCGCCGACTCCAAACACTGTACTACCTCCGGCACCGACTCCAGACATTGTACTGCCTCCTACTTGCCCCTACGGTGCAGCTCACCCAGGAGCAGTATGACTACATTCTATCCCAGTTGCGCGGCAGGGGTCCGCAGTGATTTTATTGATTTTTTTATGACTTTTATGTATTGGCCCTATGGGCAAATTGTTTATTGGTACACTTTCGTTTATACACTTGGTGGAAGACTTTTTATCATCTTCCATTTTTATTTGACTCTATTGGATGTTTGTGAGGATGTGTGTCTGTGATATTTACTTTGCACTGCCTCTTATTTTTATTGTGATATTTACTTTGTGATATCTGCGACGGGGATGACAAATATACCTATGCTGGGTTATAAGCGATGATCTGATATACAAAGAAGGTGCTGCCGAAATTTTAAAAAAATATAATGTGTATTTTTGTGATGATGTGTGTCTGTGTTTACAGTGAATGTGAAATACAGTGTTCGGAACCATCGACAGTTTCGATTACTGTTGTATATTTTATCTTGGATAGAAAGAGCAATAGTTCAGGGTGTACTTCTGAGAGCTTCATTTTCACGTCCTTTACTTTCTCCGGACGTCGTAAAGGTTCCCGAGAAGGTGAAGGATGTGAAGAGGAAGCTCTGAGAAGTACACCCTGAACTGTTGCTCTTTCTATCCAAGATAAAACATAGAACAGTAAGCGAAACTGTCGATGGTTCGAACACTACACTTCACATACACTGTAAACATAGACACACAGCATAACAAAAATACCAATTATATTTTTTTAAATTTTTTTTATAATATCTGCGACGTATAGCGACGTTCTGCGACGTACTGCGACGGCAAGTAGAAGTCGCTATACGTCGCTAAATACGTCGCTAATTTGTCCACGTGGCTGCCATGACATGTCATCATATAAAAAGTTTACATCGTCGCAAAGTGGTCGCTTTACGTCGCAATTTTGGCGACGTAACATTACGTCACAATTTTGGCGACGTAACGTTACGTCGCTATCTGTCGCCAAATTTGCGACGTATAGCGACACTGAACGTAGCGTCGCAAATAGCGACGTTTTGCGACTAAAGTGTTATCTGCGACTTGCCTATAAGCGATGTTAATGTTTCGTCGCTAAATACGTCGCAAATTGATTTTAGCGACGTATTTGCCTTATTTAGCGACGTCTTCTGACGTCGCTAAAATGGGTTATTTTAGTAGTGAAGTACGAAAAATTTAGGACAAAGTCTCAATAATACCTAAAAACCTATGAATGTCTGAAATCACTTAAACTTAGAGTTCATGCCTCGCTAGTACGCTGCTGGCTGCAGTGAACCCTCAGTATCCGTAATCCAGATAATGGCTGCAGCGCATAACTGCCACGCCCTAGTGGATCATCGCATAATCTCTCAACCTTATCCATGGGAATTACAAAAAGGGTTGCAAGGAATTCAAGATGAGTTTCAATAGTCCAAGTCACGATAAAGGTGATGTTATCTGTCCTTTTAAAAATAAGGGTTTATTAACCACTAAGAAACAGCAACGGATCCAATCAAGGAGTAGTGAGTACTAAAGGGCAACAAGAAGATTTTAAACCTCAACCGTGAATAAATTTTCAATGGTACCCGAAATCTAAAATAAAACTTAGGATGGTAACAAGATTCCATATATGGGATGTTATCCCGAAGGGATAATAGAATTTTGAAAGATGAACAGAAGCAAAGTATCAGATAAGAGACAAAGTTTCAAAATAAGAAATAAAATCTCGTTGAAAGAAGTTTCAACAAAATCTCGAATAACAATAAAATCTTGAGCAAAAACTCGAATAGAAAATGAAATATCCAATTGGGTACATAGTCAAAATAGAAAATCCAATATCAACAAAGTCGTGAATAAGAAACAAAATATCGAATAGAAAATCTCAACGAGAAAACAAGGTATTGGATCTTGAATATGAAATAAGCTAATCTCAATAGTAAACAAAGTCGTAAATAGAGAACGAGTCCCGAATAAAGTCAAGAATAGAAAATAGAATCTCAAACAAGCATCAATAGAAGCGAAGGTTCGAACAAGATTTCAGAATAATATTTCTAGTAGAAATAAATCTATAATAGTACAAGTTCGATTAGCGAACGGAATATCAATAAATGAGTAGGAATTAAATCCTAATTAACATGAAGTTTGATGAGGGAACAAAATTTCCTATTATGAGCCAACATTAGGAAGCAAAATCATGAAATAATGAATATGCAAATAGTACCGAATAGTGGATTTCAAACAATTATCGAATTGTGGATCTGAAATAAGTTTACCGAATAGGAAACAATATCTCGAAATAACTTTTTGAATAACATCCCAGGTTTCAAAATAGAAAACAAGAAGTTTCAAGAAATGATCTAAGTGCTAAGAGAAATTTAAGGGAAGACTGGATTGCGAATCAAGATACATGGTTTTCTCCAGCCATGCAAAAGAGTCTTCTGTCTTCAATCTGTCTTCAGTATTCCTCCGAAACTGGAATCACTTCAATTTCTTCAGCTGTCCTGACATAGGCTGGTTATTACGGCAGTGCTTCACGCTATTGCTGAATCTGAAGAGACGAGTCCTTCTTCTGTGGTACTAGTGCTCCTCGTGCTCGTCCTTGAGCAGTACGATCAACGACCTCCAGACAATCCTTGACTTGATGGGCAGGCGATCCGCAGAACAAGCAGAGTCTCGGTCGCTTATGGCACTCATCGTAGTGGTGTCCTAGACGACGACAGAAAATACAATTGGTCGTCGGCTGAATCTGAATCTGAATCTCCTGCTGGGGCTGAAATATAGGGCTCCGGCAGGAGTATACGGCTGCTGGCGTGCTGGCTGCTGAGATCATGCAGCTTTTCGGCCATTGTGATCCGTGATTTGTTGGCAATCCTTCATTCGGTGGGAAAAAGTTCCACAGTACAAGCAGAGTCCGAGCCTCTATGGCACTCCTCGAAAAGATTTCCTGATGGCAACAAAAAAGCACAAATGGTCATCATCTGAACCTAATGACGCGACTGAAGAGGCGCTGTCTAAATTTGGCGATGCTTTGTGGGTACAGGGTAGTTGTAATATTCATCATAAGTCTTTATGTCCTTCATAAGCTTTAACTTCTCGTCGCATCCTATTGTCCGTGTTACGTTCTGAATCTTCTGGCTAGTAGCTCAAATCTTCAAAGGAGTCGGTCCTCGGAGACTCGGGTGATCTTTAGTGGCAACTCCAGGTTCTCGATCTTCTTCTCGGTACAAGATATGTGCTCGGTGTCGGGGAAGTCCAAATCTCAGAGTCTGTAAGTCAGAAGTCCTCTTTGTCTCGGAAAGCATATCTACAAGTTTGGATCAAAAAAGTACAGCTTGCTCCCTTTGGCATATAGAAACATTTGAAACATCTACATCATCTGCGTACTACCCGTGGGGATAGTAGGACGATAGAAGTTAGTGGGAGCTCGAAACCCTCAAGTGTAGGTGGATCAAGCGTTCCGATGCTACGTGCTTGAACTATCTAAAAAACAAAAAACTGTTAAAATGTCCTAAACCTAGAAACAATAAGTGTTTATAGAATATCAATATACCCGATGTACCCGGTTTTGTGATCAACTTTTCCTAGTTTAACAAGTCCTCCAATAGTACTCTAATACCTAGGTACTATTAGGACATACCTGAATGGGCCACCACTAAAAACATGTAACGACCCGTGCCCGAATGATCGGACACGAGCCGGACACGCCCAGCCTTCATCGTTAGACACAATGAAGTAAGATGTACCAATCTCTAGGGAAATCTAACCAGATAAATATAAATGTGCACAATCACAGCATCTAAAAACGTTCCCAAAAATATCACCATGATCCACAAATCTATATATCATGAAGGTACCAGAGTCAACAGGAATAAAACATGCTATGAACTCTAAAATAATATCTATGAGTAAAGCTAAGTAGACTAAACCTGAAGCCTCTAGCTAAGTCATGTCCATCCTACTCAGCTAAGATCTCGGGCTCTGGCCCATAAGTTAAAGTGATACCCTACAAGTACAACTGCAACATATCCAGTCAGGAGCGGAGCTAAGTATATCCAAGGAAATGAACATGAACGTTATGGTATGAAAAAAAATACCGGAAAAATATAAGGTACGAGAAATGAGAACATGACATGAAACCTGAACATAAATACTGAAAAGTAAATACATGGAACATGAAATAAAACCTGAACATGAAATATACAATGAACCTGACGTGTGTAATATATCGAAATACATCCAGAGTGTGTGATCGGCTTAGGTAGATTCATGGAACATGAAATGGTACGGCTTCGGTCCCGCGTGCACGATGTGGGGCCTAAGCTATTCACATGAATTGTAACTTAGGTTTGATCACACATCTGTAGTATTTTCTCTCCTAGACACAAGTAAACTCATGAAACAAGATACAAGACAAGACCGTGCAATATCGTGTCAACAAGAAGGTACAAGCATGAATATAGAAAAATACAAGACATGAAGTAATGGACAAATCCGAGGAGTATACTTGCCTTGCTCAGGGTGATCGAGAATGGGTAGTAAAGCTGGATGTCTACCTGTTATTTGGTACAAGTTGGTTATGTTCTAATAATCATTAGCTAAATATTTCTAACTAACAATTAGGTCAACTATTTATATTTCCATAGTTTAACTCTCTATCCCTGAACTATTTGTATATATATAGAATTATATACTTAACTAACAAATATTATAAATGCCACTAAATTAGAATTTCACATAGGAACAACCATTGTCAATATTCTAGTTAAAAAAAATTCTTTAAAGCAAAATAGCTAATTATCCTCACTGACATCTTACACTTTACCATTTATTTGTATTAACTATTTAGATCATAAGGTAGCAGTTAATCGTGGTTATCTACAATATTGGCTAAATTAGGGCTATTAATATATAAATATTTGAGAAGTTTGGTAGTAGTTATTTAGAAAGGATCACCTTAATGAATTTGAAAGCCAATTATACTAATACCATTAACTAATTATCAATTTCAAGACTATAGCCCAAACCACTACTCAGCGGGCTTACTCCTCAGATAACTTCTTATTTAGGAGTCGGTTTAACTCAAGCTATCATTTCTTAAATAGTTAATGCAACTGACTTTAAAATCAGGCCAAAAGAAACCAATTGTAAACCAAGCTCACAAAACCAAACCATACATATATCTAAACTCAAAGTCCAATTCTAACCATGCTTCCTAAGAATTTGTTCTCTGACCGACGAGAATTTACATTACCTGGCCTAGCCCAAAGGCTTCTAAGCTCTGGCCCGAGAATACACCAGTTGTAAAGCTAGTATGTTGATTTGAATCCAAACCCAATAGGTTCAAAAGGCGAAAAGCTTGCAATTATAAAGAAACAATATAAACAGTTATCTATCTGTATCAACCATTTTACTTAGTTTAGTTATTCATTCCCTTTTGAAATAAAGAACCAACAAGTAGACGATCAACCCAGGTTTCCAAAGATAGACTATACATAGCTTGTTAATTAATAGCTACCACATAATACAACTCTATTACAATATTAGTTACCAAAATATACAACTCTATTGCATCAATAATCTTAGCTATTAGATAAAATCAAGGAAACACACCACAACTGAACACTGCTACACACACCGCCATCCCCAAACACGCGCGTGGTCATCGGACACGAGTCACATCTATACGATCAGGACACGAACTAACGCCAGATACGAACACGACTCCCAGACATGAACAGAAGCCGCCTACGCTAGGCCTAAACAAATGTGACCGACTTCAATTAAATGGTAAGGAACAAGGTTTCATCACTCGCAGGAAAATAGAGCAATTACCTGGAAAAGAAAGTATTTGAGGGAGACACGGTTCCAAGGATTGGAAACTTCCAATGTGTCGGATACATTTCCTAGTGCAATTATAATTTAAATTCCTAGGGATCATTACAACAAGCAGTTTCAAGGCAATGTTACTTAACAAAGTCCACGAAGGAGACCAGTTCAGAGGAACAAATTGTATCGATTGATTCTTACCAGAAGAATTTCGATCTTCACACTCCAGAGCTCTCAATCAAATCCCTAGACAAAATTTCTAACTAAGAAAGAATCAAGAAAAGATAGATTATCAAGGACCAAAATAAATCTGTGAATTAATCACGTAAAATCAAAAGGGTTATGGTTCAGATCTCACCAGTCTAGCCTCCCTCTTCCATAACCTCATCAATTCGATCAGTCGTCCCAGCGATCAACTCAAATTGGTTCTGATCAACATTTATTCGAAAAAGATGAGAATTAGAAAGAGCGATCCCTACTCTCTAGACAGGATGGGAGAACAGATGGAAGACTCACCAAGAACTGAGGGCTTGGTTGCAGTCGCGCGTAACTCCTCGACGAGACGACAACCAATGTCGAAGGAGCTTTACAGCATAGAAATGATGCTCTGCAGCGTCAGGGCGACCAGATCTGCTCGAGGTAGTGAGAATCATCGCGTTGATGGAGAGAAACCCTCTCACGGTCGTTGTCGAAGAGTGGAAGATGAAATCACCGAGGAAAAGCTGCCGTAGTAGAAATTAGCTGTCGGGATAGAAGCCATGCCCGCCTGCTATGGACATAACAGCTCGACAAGGACCTGGTCGTGCATCGCTGAAGCAGTGGCTAGTCGCCTGAAGAGGACTGATAAACACCGTCGCCGATGAAGCACCGCCGACGATGGAAGCTTAACATCGGAGGGTGCCACTGAGTGTTGCGTTGTCGAACATGGCTCAGCCGCCGGAGCAACGGTCGCCGTCGATGCCATGACGAGACCTCCAAGAATTAGGGTTTCATAAGAAATTAGAAAAAACTCGGTGCTCACAAGAATTTAGGATGGTACTCCAGAATGGAAACAGAGAGGTTTCTCTCTCCTCTGGTCATTAAATAGGAATCCAAGGAAGGATGGGAATTTTTACAGAAAAATCCCTCCACTCCTAAATATTTATACATTTGCCCTAGATTCTGTTAGGAAGTTTGTTAAGGAGTGGGGACCACTCAAGTTGGTTACTCTCAATTGATTAATTAATTAACCAAGATATTTAGGTAATAACTTTTTCAATGGATATATATATATATATATATATATATATATATATATATAATATAGTAAAACAAAACCTGAAATTAATTTATTCAAGATATCATAAAAATTTTAAAAATTTTATATAAAATTGCGAAAGCTGGGTTACAAATCTCCCCCTTAAAAAAATTTGATCCTCGAAATTCAATGGATACGACAGGCATGATTAAGAAAATAATTTTTTAATGAGACAAAGATTTGAAAACGAACAACTAAGTTTTAGACATAAAGTTAAACCGAATCTAGTCATGATTAGAAGAGCAATTACTAGGTACGATCAACTAAGCAAGACCCAATCAAGGTTGTGGCACGATGAAATAAAACTAGATGGGTCATAATCAACACCACTTGGCCATGATCAAAACGGAATTCAAATCCTCGGCATGAGGGATAAGTACACAAGTATAGTCATTATAAAATATAGGCACGATCATGATTATCTAAATATGATCAGAGGTAGGACTTAGAAGGACTTAGCATGACAAAATAAATGGGTAAATTGGTATGATCGATAATGACCAAACCTGGTCAAGCACGAAATGAGACAAGGTTTAATTAAGACCAAGTACGATAATTTCATACAGGAAGTTGAATTATCACGATCTAACAATGATCAAGAATCAAATAAGAACGAGTTGGGATGAAGTTTCAATTACGACTTAGAGGTGTAAAACCATGAAGGCACGAACTCCAAAGCATGATCAAGCTCGAAAGTTTAGCACAATTAGCTAAGATACGATAGACAGGTCACGATTAGATAGGCATGATTAAGATCAAAATTTAGGCAAAACATGATCGAATAAAATCTAGTGAAATGAAATCAAAATCTAGCAATTGGTACTTTATTGAGAAAATCCAATGATCCAACGATAATATGCAAGAAGGGAAATTGCAAAAGTCGATTTGAGAAAGTACATAGAACTAATCAGAAGATATTAGTATCAAATCAAGATGTAATTGCAAGGATTTGTGATTCATGAAAAGTCAATAATCATCTGGAAAAAATATAGTCTCTATGGTATTCGAAAACATATAGATATATGAAATCACATTACTTAGAATCCCTGCCCCGCTAGTGTATATCTGGCTGCAGTGAACTTTCAGCTCAGTGACTCAAATGACGATATGTTACTGAATATTTTATCAACTTTAGCCATTTTCTAACAATTATAAAATGAAGCGACCAAAGGGTCAAAGTACGAAAAATTTAGGACAACGTCTCAATAATACCCGAAAACCTATGAATGTCTGAAATCACTTCAACTCAGAGTTCATGCATCGCCAGTGCACTGCTGGCTACAGTGAACCCTCAGTATCTGTAGCCCAGATAGTGGCTGCAGCGCACAACTGCTACGCCCCAGTAGATCATCGCATAGTCTCTCAACCTTATCCGTGGGAGTTACAAAAAGGGTTGTAAAGAATTCAAGATTAGTTTCAATACTCCAAGTCACGATAAAGGTGATGTTATCTGTCCTTTTAAAAACAAGGGTTTATTAGCCACTAAGAAATAGCAACGGATCCAATCAAGGAGTAGTGAGTACTAAAAGACAATAAGGAGATTTTAAACTTCAACAGTGAACAAAGTTTCAATGGTACTCGAAATCTTAAATAAAACCAAGGATGGCAAGAAGATTCCATATATGGGATGTTATCCCGAAGGGATAACAGAGTTTCGAAAAATGAACAGAAGCAAAGTATCAGATAAGAGACAAAGTTTCAAAATAAGAAATAAAATCTCGAACCGGAAAAAAGTTTCAATAAAATCTCGAATAACAATGAAATCTTGAGCAAAAACTCGAATAGAAAATAAAATCTCCAATTGGGTACACTGTCAAAATAGAAAATCAAATATCAACAAAGTCGTGAATAAGAAACAAAATCTCGAATAGAAAATCTCAACGATGAAACAAGATATTGGATCGTGAATATGAAATAAATGAATATCAATAGTAAACAAAGTCGTAAATAGAGGACGAGTCCCGAATAAAGTCAAGAATAGAAAATAGAATCTCAAACAAGCATCAATAGAAGCGAAGGTTCAAACAAGGTTTCAGAATTATTTTTCGAGTAGGAATAAATCTCGAATAGTACAAGTTCGATTAGCAAACATAATATCAATAAACGAGTAGAAATTGAATCCTAATTAACACGAAGTTTGATGAGGGAACAAAATTTCCAATTATGAGCCAACATTAGGAAGCAAAATCATGAAATAATGAATATGCAAACAGTACCGAATAGTGGATTTCAAACAATTATCAAATTGTGGATCTGAAACAAGTTTACCGAATAGGAAACAATATCTTAAAATAAGTTTCGAATATCATCCCAAGTTTCAAAATAGAAAACAAGAAGTTTCAAGAAATGATCTAAGTGCTAAGAGAAATTTAAGGGAAGGCTAGATTACGAATCAAGATACATGGTTTTCTCCAACCATGTAAAAGAGTCTTCTGTCTTCAATCCGTCTTCAGTATTCTTTCAGAACTGGAATCACTTCAATTTCTTTAGCTGTCCTGACATAGACTGGTCTTTGCGGCAGTGCTCCATGCTGTTGCTGAATCTGGAGAGGCGAGTCCTTCTTCTGTGGTACTAGTGCTTCTCGTGCTCGTCTTTGGGCAGTACGATCAACGACCTCCGGGCAATCCTTAACTTGATGGACAGGCGATCCGCAGAACAAACATAGCCTCGGACTCTTACGGCACTCGTCATAGTGGTGTCCTAGACGACGGCAGAAAATACAATTGGTCGTCGGTTGAATCTGAATCTCTCGTTGGGGCTGAAATATAGGGCTCTGGCAGGAGTATACAGCTGCTGGCGTGTTGGCTGCTGAGATCCTGCTGCTCTTCGGCCATTGTGATCCATGATTTGTTGGCAATCCTTTATTCGGTGGGCAAAAGTTCTACAGTACAAGCAGAGTCGAAGCCTCTACGGCACTCCTCGAAGAGATATTCTGATGGCGGCAAAAAGGCACAAATGGTCATCATCTGAACCTAATGACGCGGCTGAAGAGGCGCTGTCTGAGTCTGGCGATGCTTTGCGGGTCCAGGGTAGTTGCTATATTCATCATAAGTCTTTATGTCCTTCATGAGATTCAACTTTCCGTCGCGTCCTATTGTCCGTGTTACGTTCTGAATCTCCTGGCTGGTAGCTCAAATCTTCAAAGGAGTCGGTCCTCGGAGACTCGGGTGATCTTCAGTGGCTGCTCTAGATCTCGATCAGCTCCTCGGTGCATGATATGTGCTCGGTGTCGAAGAAGTCCAAATTTGAGAGCCTGGAAGTCAGAAGTCCTCTTTGGCTCGAAAATCACATCTACAAGTTTGGATCAAAAAAGTACAGCTTGCTCCCTTTGGCATCGATAAACTCTTGAAACATCTACATTAACTGCGTATTACCTGTGGGGATAATAGGGTGATAGAAGTTAGTGGAAGCTCGAAACCCTCAAGTGTAGGTGGATCA
This sequence comes from Iris pallida, assembly GCA_029216955.1. NCBI lineage: Eukaryota > Viridiplantae > Streptophyta > Magnoliopsida > Asparagales > Iridaceae > Iris > Iris pallida. Next base: position 7,284 of record JANAVB010023450.1, on the reverse strand, counting down.
ACCGTTCCGATGTTGCGTGCTTGAACTATATGAAAAACAAAAAACTGTTCAAATGTTCTAAACCTAGAAACAACATGTGTTTATAGAATATCAATATACCGGATGTTCCCGATTTCCTATGTTGTGATCAACTTTTCCTAGTTTAACAAGTCCCCCAATAGTACTCTAATACCTAGGTACTATTAGGACAGACCTGCATGGGCCACCACTAAAAATATGTCACGACCCGCTCCCAAATGATCGGACACGAGTCGGACACGCCCAGCCTTCATCGTTAGACATGATGAAGTAAGCTGTACCAATCTCTAGGGAAATTTAACCAGATAAATATAAATATGCACAATCACAGCATCTAAAAACATTCCCAGAAAGATCACCATGATCCATAAATCCATATATCATGAATGTACCAGAGTCAACAGGAATGAAACATCCTATGAACTCTAAAACAATATCTATGAGTAAAGCTAAGTAGTCTAAACCTGAAGCCTCTAGCTAAGTCATGTCCATCCTGCTCAGCTAAGATCCCGGGCTCTGGCCCTTAAGGTAAAGTGATACCCTGCAAGTAAACCTATAACATATCCAGTTAGGAGCGGAGCTAAGTATATCCAAAGAAATGAACATGAACAACATGGTATGAAAATGAATACAAGAAAAATATAATGTAAGAGAAATAAGAACATGACATGAAACTTGAACATGAATACTGAAAAGTAAATACACGAAACATGAAACGAAACCTGAACATAAAATGTACAATGAACCTGACATGTGCAATATATCGAAATACATCCAGAGTATGTGAAGGGCTTGGATAGATTTAGGGAACATAAAATGGTACGACTTTGGTCTTGTAATGCATGTTGTTCGTATTACGTATTTGGAATACGTATACGAATTTTATCTTGTATTTGCATATCTTCTTGGTTTGGTTTGGCTTGGTTACTCTTGGTTCGGGTTGGCTTGGTTCGGTTTGGGATTGTTTATGGTTCATCATGAACCATGGATGAACCCCCTATCTACCACCACCACTACCATTTATTAACCCCACTTCTTCTCTCTCTTCATTACTCTCCTTCTTCCCTCCATTAATTCTTCACCTACCAGAGAGAGGGAGAGAGAGGTCTAGGCAAGTGCAACTTGCTTCATGGAGGAACTCAAATTTTATTGCTTCATTCTCTTCCTTATAGCATTCTAACTTACTTTAGAACTTGGCATTTTTACTTTCCATGGCTAGATTCTTGTAGATCTATATTTACATTATTTTCGGATTTCTTGGGTTTTGATCTACTTAATCTTGTTATTTTCGAGTTTTGATGGTTCCATGTTGTAGAGAATTTTGTTCTACCCCATTTTAACCTATGGAAGTTCGGATTTGGGCTCCGGATGATAGAGTTATGCAGCTTGGAAACCATGGCTTATGGTGTACTTCTTCTCAGAAATTTGGAGAAGAAGTACAGTCCCGAGCCGCATGGTAGCACTTGACCGCATGAACATTCATGCGGCAGGTCAGTTCCAACCGCATGCGCTATTGCCTTGACTTGACCGCATGAACATTTCATGCGGCAAGTGTTCTCCTAGCCGCATGGACTTTTCCCCCACTTAGCCGCATATGCGCCCTTGCCTCTTCTGGCCGCATGAACTTGTACTCCTTACTAGCCGCATGAGCCCTTGAACTGACTTGGCCGTATGAGGCTGAGTCCATTATCAGCCGCATATGCATCAGCACCCTTGGCCGCATGAAAGCATGGTTGTGTGAAGCTTTAGCTTTGCTTGCTTTCTTTCTAAAAGATCTGACATGTGTGACTTTGTGATGTGCTAAGTGTCCTGTGTTAGACTGAGTCGTAGGTTGTATTACCTGCTTCCCAAGTCTAATCTCTAACTTTTTAGAGTTAGCACAGATCTCATCATACTTAGCAGAAAGAGCATCAATTCTACATGAAGCAATAGAATACTTCTTCTTTTCTGATTCTAATTCCTCCTTAAGTTTAGCATTTTCTTTAGTGCTTTTCTCAATGCAATCAAGTGCCTCATGCAATCTAAACTTCAGTGTGGAAATCTCAGTAGAATTATCAGAAGTAGAAGTATCTCTAGCATCATTCAATAAGCAAGTAAGCTTTTCAATCTCACGCTTATAGGATCGAATATCCTTTCTAGCTTGCTTATATTTATTTAATACTTTCTTGTGTTCTTCTAACAAATCATTGAAAGCATCAGATAAATCATCATAAGAAAATTCACACTCTCCAGAAAAAAATATATTTTGTACCTCGTTAGATAATGCCATTGAGCATAAATTTGCAGCTTGATGAGGTCTCTCTTCTTCTTCATCTTCTTCTTCTTCTTCTTCTTCAGAAACGCTTGCTTCGCTTTCACACCATATGCCCGATGATCTTCCTTCATTTGATTGTTCACAGTGACTCTCCTTTCTTGTAGTAGTACAATCTTCTTGGATGTGGTCTATCTTCTTGTAGTTTTCACATACAAGCTCTTCTTCGTATAAGGGATGATGCTGTACTTTAAATCTAAATTTCGTCATGCAAATATTTACATCATTATGAAGATTATCCTTCTCTCTGGAGTTGCTAGCTTTGCTTTCATACCTGCACTCATAAGTAGCTTCAAGAACTTTCCAAATTTTATGAGATGTTGTGCAAGTAGAAATAAGATTGAATATATTTGTGTCTACAGCACAATAAAACATATGCATAGCTTTTGCATCAAGGCTAGCTAACTTCTTCTCTTCATCTGTGTAACTATAATAAGGCTTATTGATTATAGAGGAAGTAAGAATAGAAGTGATAGTAGGCTTTTTGTAGCCGGTGACAACAATTGACCATAAGTCAAAATCTAGAGACTTCAAGTAGAAGCTCATCCGTGTCTCCCAATAGCTATAGTTTGTTCCATCAAATAGTGGGAGTCTATTTGAGGATTGCTCTTCAGTTGTGAAGTACATACTTGCCATATGTGATATAGTGATCTATGTAACATCTGTTATAAATAAGAATATAATAGCAGTGTTACCTCGCTTTACCTGTATAACCCGCTCTGATACCAATTGTAGGACCGATTGTAGGAACGAGTTGTAAAGCGTAATACTCTAGAGGGGGGTGAATAGAGTAGGCAGCGGAAATTAACTATTTAAGATGTTAGTAATAAGATCACAGATAATATATATATCACAGACATGTAAATGAAAAGTAGAGAGTAGAGACCAAACGCAAACACAAGGATGTATACTGGTTTCTCTCTGTTGAGGACTAGTCCAGTCGGTAGAACACTTGCTACCAGTTGAATCCATTATAGAAAATTACCACAAGTTTTCATCCGAAGATCTTGCAACTTCTACAACGCGAGCTTTGATCCGAAGTACTCGACCAACTTCAATTGTAAAGTGTGTACCTTCAATCAAGCCTCCGATTACAACCACTCTGAAACTTCTAGACCGTATCGTACTGGCAAATCGACTAGAGGATTGTAACTGTCTTGGGATTTGAAAATGAAAGCTCAGAATACTTTGGAAGAAGTAGTAGGCTGATAGAGAAGAGATATGAAAGTGAATTGGTGAGTTGAAATGATCTGAATCCTTCTCTATTTATAGTTTTTCCAAAGGCAGAATTCTGACAGAATTCGGGCAGAATTCGGGCAGAACTCTATGAGTAAATCTCGGTGGGATCCGTAACTGCAGGAAGACCAAGTTCAAAAAGGAACGTACACTAACCGAACTCTGGCCGAACTCTGGCCGAATTCTGGCCGAACTCTGGCCGAATTCTGTCCGAGTTCTGTTGGAGTTCTGTCAGGGTTTTTGCAAATTAGTTTTTGGGCTTTTTGAAAAGTCAGGCAGTTAGAAAGTAGATTGGGCTTTTGTAAGTGGGCTTGTTTTCAAAATGAAAGGGTATTTTGAAAACGTTTCTTGGGTAGCCTATTTGCCAGTACGATACAGTTTACATCGTATTCCTAGACTCAATAAATATGAAAAATACATTGATGAAATAGGAAAACCAAGAGCCCTTTGATGACGCCTTTCTTCAGATATTTGAGCAGACTTGAAGACGCCTTTTTTACTTGACGGCGATCGTCCAAAGATAAACAGATCTAGAAATCTGAATACCTTTCGGTTCAGAGAATGCTTCTTGTATGACGCCGTCTTTGGCCCATCAATAATTCTCTATTGCATATGTCCTAGTTTGACAAAGCTTGATCATGCTTACTGCATGTCTACAAATACATGTTAGACAAACAAAACCAATATGATACAAGCATAGCAATATGTTATAGAACATTAAGGACAATGCTAACATTAGGACAATACTAAGTTTAAGTAACATGAATATTAGTGATGTCATTATGTTAAACTTAATTTATTAGCCATATTCAAAAACATGATATAATCATTGGGCTAACAGCTGAGTCCATTATCAGCCGCATATGCATCAGCACCCTTGGCCGTATGAGGCTGAGTCCATTATAAGCCGCATATGCATCAGCACCCTTGGCCGCATGAGGCTGAGTCCTTTATCAGCCGTATATACACCCTTCACTCCTAGCCGCATAAGCAGCCACGTTGACCCAGCCGCATGGGCTTCTACTAAGCCGTATGCGCCTCCTTCTATACCCCGTCGGCCGCATAGACTTTCTTCTCGCCAACCGCATGCACCTGACCCTATTAGCCGTATGGGCTGTTCTCTTTCCAGCCGCATGAGATCATTCCCGGCCGCATATGCTTGAGCCGCATGGTTTTCCAATAGCCCTGTGTACTATTATTTATTATTATTTGCCCATGTCTTGTAACCTCTATGGTATATTTTTATGCCCATTTTATATCCTTACGCCTTTTGTCCTGAACTTGATAAATCACGATTTGATTGACATGATTAAAATGACAGTTGTATATGACACAGTGTGACAAGTAAACATGACATGACCTGATAGTGGCCCGTCGTGGCGTACTCTTGACCAGTACACTTTACATGATAACCTGACATGATATATCTGATAAGCTGTTGCGACGGCTACCTAACATGACATGACCTGTAAAATTAATCCTGGACACCGTGGGCGATTGTGCTTGTATAAATAATCCAGTCCTATCTTGCATCATGTCTAGGAGGGGACTCCTGAGTACCACGGTCAGGAGTACCTATTGAAATGGGCTAAGGCTAATAACTAGATTAATACATTAGTCATGAAGAGATCTCCCAGCTACAGGCAATCCCGTTACCTGGGCACGCCTTGGGATCTGTAGCCTGCCGTCGAGTAGGGCATATTTTCAGCACACTGTCATGTTTTGTACCCTTCAAGCTACCTAAGGGTACATACATTTCCTGGACGATGTACCCACCTGAATTCAACTCTAATTCTTTTAACCCTGGTAACCTGGATGGACTGCAGGGCTTGTGGCTGTGGAAGATTCTCACAACATCTTGCTAGTAACTAGGCCTATGATAACCCTAGTTAGTTAAAGTATCAAGCCGAAATTCTTGCTTGGCCGTGAAATGATTGGATGGAGTCCAACCAGTCTAGTCTTGTCCTGATTCTGTTCCAGATTACTGCATGACCAGAATGCTTGTATTTATTTTACCGATAAATGGTGAGAATTCCAAGTTCTGTTCAGACGAAGGGTTACAACCCCGGTCCTTGTTTGGTTTACGGGTTGTAACCTGGTTATCTGAATAGTTCCATGGTTATCTCGTCGTATATCATCCTGATGTATTTTCTTATTTCCTGTTCTTACTTATTTATACTATTGTGCTAATTGCTGGTTTTAGTTCCTAAGTGAAGCTTTCTTTGTGGCACTTGCTCTTTCTGGGGTCTAACCCAGCTGGTTTTGTGTGGCCAGATTTTGGAGTAGCTCCAGAGGATCTACCGACCTTCCAGCCAGATGGTGGCCACTAGACAGAACCTTGGCAACGAGTGGGTTATTTTTGGCTCTCCCACTCTATTGTAAAAATATTCTTTTGAGGCGTTTAGCCGACGAGCACCTGTTTAGCTCGATTGTACCTACTTACTGTCTGCCTACAGGTTGAAACATGATTGACAGATCCTAGGGTTGATCATGTATGACTAAACTCTTGCTAGTCCTAACATTTTGTAACGACTAGCTTCATGATCAGCTGAATATGTAATATTTGGGATGCCTTATTATTGTATATTTAATGATCATACATATTGTAACATTTACTTACTTGCTTGTGATTGAGACACTAGGCTTGTTCATGACCATAGGAGACTGTTGGCTTATAGTAAACCCTCATGTATCTAGACAGCCGTGACCGTATAGCGAGATGGAATCCATTTCATATACGTAGCTGGCTATGTCTGCCCCCGCTCTCCAGTATTATGGTTCTGGGGCATGACATGGTTTAAGTGGTGGCCCATGCAGGTCTTGTAAATCAAGATATATGAGGGTTTACCGAATAGATGTCTCAATCAGTATCCGCCTTTGATCTCTGCTCGTATCATCTGAATCCCTGGATTCTTGTCCTGATCATATGCTTATATCGTTGATCTGTCTTGGTCCTTCCTTATTGTTCCCCATGTCGTCTTCTTCAGCGGCATTGTTCCTGGACCTGCCGGTCAGCCAGGCGGAGCACTTTTCGCGGATCAGCAACCCAGAGATCAAGCCCAGCATTCGGGAGTAGCCTCCAAAGTCGTGCCTTCTGACGGGGAACCACCAGTCCAGCCAGTTCAGCCTACCGAGCCTGATGATGGCACTTTAGTAGGACTCGTCAGGACCTTGATAGCTTCCCAAGATCGTCATGGAGACGCCTTGCACCAGGCAGTGACGGATGTTTTGACCAGAGGAGGTCATCAGGGTAACAGCACGACCAACAGCTTCAAGCGCTTGAACCCTCCCTTCTTCGACGGTAGTGAAGATGCTATCGCTACAGATGCTTGGCTTCAGGACACAGAAGTGATTCTCGAAGCAGCCAGGACCCCAGAGAACGAGAAGGTATCCGTGGTGCGCCTGCAGTTGCTAGATCTTGCCCGCAGCTGGTGGGCGGCTCAGGCTGTTGGGTTAACAGCACCCATTACTTGGGCAGTATTCCGAGAGAGATTCCAGACCAAGTATTTCGATGTTGTAGCTCGGTACGATCTACAGACGAGGTTCACCAATCTGAAGCAGATGAGCAGGACGGTCGATGGATAGGCGGCCGAGTTTTCGAGACTCAGTCGGTTTGCTCCTACCTTGGTGGCAACCGAGTATGATAGAGCCCAGCGATTTCAGCAGGGGCTTCACCTGGAGATTCTATTGGCGGTTGAGCAGTTTGAGCATCAGACTTT
>JANAVB010023449.1:0-25041 GCA_029216955.1 Iris pallida | reverse complement strand
CCTTCATCCTACTGTTGCTTCCTGGCCTTTTGAAGCATGGGGCATGGATCATCGGTCCCATCAATCCTCCTTCTTCTAGAGGACATCGGTTCATACTGGCAATAACCGACTACTTTTCCAAATAGGCCGAAGCTATACCATTAGCTGAAGTCAAGACTAGCAGCGTCATCAACTTCGTCAAACACCATGTCATCTATAGATTTGGTGTACCTCGACGAATCCCATGACAATGGACCTCAATTCATCCAAAAGTTCACAAGGTTCTGTGACGATCACCGGATTGACAATGTCGCTTCGACAGCCTACAATCCTGCTGCTAATGGCTTAGCTGAACCTTTCAACAAGACTATCATCAAGCTCCTCAAGAAGTTTATATCCACTAACAAACGAAATTGGAGTAAAAAGCTTGGTGAATGTCTTTGGGCCTACCGTACTACGGTCCGCAACCGTACAGGCTGTACACCATTCTCTTTGGTGTACGGCTGTGAAGCAGTTCTACCTCTGGAACTTTAAATTCCGTCTTTGAGGATTGCCATCGCCAATGAACTCACGACAGAGAACAACAATCTTCTTCGACTTCAAGAATTGGAGGCGCTCAATGAGAAGCGGTTAATGGCTCAACAGCATATTGAGTTATACCAAGCCTACATTTCAAAGACTTTTAACCGCAAAGTTAAGGTCAGAGCCTTTCAGAAAGTAGAGCTCGTTCTAACCGTCAGACGTCCTATGACTATGACTCACTCGAGCAAAGGCAAGTTCGATGCAAAGTAGGAAGGGCCATATATCGTGAGCAAAGTCTTTTTAAATGGAGCCTATCAACTCACAGAGCTAGACGGTCGAGTTGCAATGATGCCCATCAATGGCAAATTCCTCAAAAAGTATTATGTATAAATGTAACAGACATTGCTTGTAATTATCAGACAAGTTCAAAAATAAAATTCAGTTTTATTTCATCTTGAATGATAGTACATAATATCAAGGAAGGTCACTATTATCCTTCTCAAAATTGGGACGCAGGCCACTACCGTCCTTATCAAAAACATGATCAGCAAAAGGGTCGAGAACATTCTTGCTGGAACCCACCAGGAACTTGCAAGCAGCTATCCTCATGGCTTCTTCTTCTTCAGTCTTCCCTGGTTCAAGAAGGAAGTCCAAGATGTCCTTTGGCGGTTTAGGGGCAGACGAACCTTCGCCTGCTGCTATCTGCTTTAGTTGAGCCGGTTCGACTGGATGTTCCTTAGTACCCGCTTTCACCTTCGGGGCGATCTCAGCCTTCTTGGATGCATCTCCAGACGACATCTTTATGTTGAAAAGTAGAAGTGACCATCCCATTTGATTTTCTGTTCTATTTACAGAAATCCGTACTACAATGAAGCTACATATTTGACGGTTTGTCCGTTCATCATATCCTTTTGACGGTTCGTCCGTTCATTCATCTGACGGTTCGCCCGTTCATTCCAATTATCCGACGGTTCACCCGTTCATCACATTCATCTGACGGTTTACCTGTTCATTCATTACATTTATCTGACAGTTCGCCCATTCATTTATTTGACGGTTCACCCGTTCATCACCCGACGGTTCATCTGTTCATTTAATTTATTTGACGGTCTATCCGTTCATCTCGACGATTCATTTCGTTCATTTATTTTGTTCACACATTTTGACGAATCATCTATTTCGTTCATATCAGCAACTTGTCATCTTTGAATAAGTTGTCTATTGAAATAATGATATTCGATAAATTATATTTGCCGCGTCCATATTACCTCTGAGCAGATAATTGAATATAATTATTTTCCAAAATCAAGAAATATATCATGTCTTGTACCTCTGAATATATTTTCTATCTCTATTATTTATATCTGAATAAGATATGCAACAAATAATAGAGCCACAAAAAATGTCCTTTTATTGATCAAAGATGAAAGACATTACAAAGATACATATCACAAAAAACAAGAAGATACAAAAAAATTTCTATTCGGTCGGTGGTGTCATCAAATTAACCATCTACTGCTTTAAAGATTTTAGTCGCTCCTCACGGGATTCTATCACTCGTCTCCTAGCTTCCTCCATTCCAGACTTTTCATTAAAAGTCGGTAAGGTCACTAACTGGCGGGAGATTTCAGCCTGATGAGTCGTGACATATTTATTTCGTTCTTGAGTCAGAATGTTCAGTTGCTGAGTGGCAGCTTGATGCTGTGTGACTTCATCTTCTAGAGTATGCTGAACCAGTTTCAACTCTTCCTGGAGACGGGCAACCTCCTCTTGAAGACGAACAGATTTCGCTTTCAACTCAGTAACTTTCTCCTCCTTCTCTCCAGCAGCAGAGGTGGCTATCTCCATTTGAGAATCATATTCTGAAGCTTTGGCAGTATAAGTGTCTATGAAAGCCTGGAAATTAGCATTCTCAATGGCAACTTCTTGAGACATCCTTTCAAATTCAGCTTGTACTAAGGATTCCACTTCCCCTCGATTAAGATCTTTGTATATCTTAACCGATGCTTCTAGCTCATCTAGTATGTGCTCAAGAAAAATAACTTGAGCTTCATCTCCTTGACCTCGGATGGTATTTATCAAATGAGAGGTTGGACTTCTAACAGTTGCGAAATCAACAACTTCTTTCTCTAGTACCCTATCTATTAGGGGTCCCAATGCATTAAAGAACAGGTTACTGAAAGAACTAATGATAAATTGGTTAGTTGCCAAAGCTCCAGGGGTAGCAGCTACTCCCGTTGATGATGAAGCAGCATATGCCTGTGCAGATGGACGTTCTTGCACTTGAATAGAGGGTTCTTTAAACAAGGGAGCTAAAGTAGAACTGGTTGCTCCTCCCGGTTGTTCTTCTGCAAGGACAAATGAAACTATCATTCATTATTGTTGTCATTAACAATTAATCAAAGGCAATCTTACCATGACTTGCCCCAGCACCAAGCCTCTCGTCTGTTGGTACAGATTCCAGTCTAGCAGAGGTAGCCTCAGACATTACTGCCTGGCTATTTCCTGCTTCAGAACCACCCGAGAGATGTCGGCTGCCACTGGCTATTGTTGTTATCGGTACTATATCAGTGTAAGGAGGAACCGGAGATGATTCGATTTCTATATGGATCAAAAATAGAGATGTCAGTTGTTAATCTATGAAAAGAAGATTAATAATTTCATTTAATACCTTTGGGATCAGTGGTAGTAGCTTCCTCCGGCGCTACTTCCTTACCCACATTCTTTTCAGGAGACATATCCACCTCAACATCCTTTTCAGGAGCTAGTGTGTCTTCAACAACTTTAGAAGATTTATGGACATCAATGTCCTCTTCTTGATTCAAAGTATCATCAATAGCCTCTATTGATGTATATTCAGTGCTCATGCTATCCTCAGGTACTTCCTCGCTGGTAGTTGCAGCGGTATGATCAACATCATCTTGTAGACCGAAGTCGCAATCATTTAATGCTTCAATCATTAAACGATCCTCCTCTTCGCCGATTGTTCCTGGTGTAACAGAAAGTTGAGTAGTTTCTACCGCCGGTGAAGGAGATAGCAGAGCTTCATGCTCCTCCTCTACAATATCCATCATAGGATCTGCAGCCTCCTCTCTCTGATCAGTCTCGTCCCTCTGTTCTGGACTAGGAGTTTCATGCCTAGGCTCAGAGACAGGAGTAGGAGATGACATAGTAATTCCAGCAGTAGCACTGGCCACCACCGAGGACAGGATCACCTTATTTTTTTTTCCTAAAAGCCAGTTTCTTTCGATGAAAAGGTACCTCTGGACTCTCAACATTTACCACATCAACCCGCTGTGGAAGAGAAGTCGGTGTGGTCGCTTCTTCTCGGGTCGACTCGGCCAGTTGCCGAGACTGCAACCTGGTAGTGACTTTCTCTGATGGGTCTAAGAGGAGTTACTTCTTTGCAACCGGGGAGGAAGGCTCATTAATCCTTCTTTTCCTCTCCCTGGCCGGAGACTTAACAACTTTTAAAGAAATTCTCAGTGGTTCATTAACTTCCTCAGGAAAGTTAGCTTCCCTTGAGGCTTCCAAGGGATCATCCACTGGTTCATGTTGTTCATCATTTCCAGGAGCTAGCATAGCAGTTGCTCCTTTCTTGAAACGCGTCGCCGTCATGAAGCTATCCACCAGATTGAAATTCTCGACGAAAGTATTTGCAGCTGTGTAAAACAGTGAATATGTATATAACATTCGAGGGCCATGATCATTTTTGGTTGGCATCGAGAACACTGTCCTTGTGTCTCGAGCGTTGTAGTAGGCCCATGCTCTGGCACCATCAATCAGATACCCCTTTTCTTGTAGGCAAGTTATAGTGTTGCCTACATGGAACTGGTCGTAATCAAATTGACGAGCGAAGCGACTTGGCAGATATGGTTCCAGATAACACTCCTCTTCAAATCTATATACCAAGTGGGACGGTCTGATCATCCTTAGCCAGTCAAATGCTACCCGACCCAAAGGTTGCCTCCCAAGGTCAACTAAATTTGTCGACATATGTTCATAACCGGCTGGAGGGGCAACGCAGTAAAAATTCTATCTCTTTCCAAGGTTCAGGGTACGTCTGCAGTCCTTCAGACTAATGTACACCCACTTGCTCCGGAAGAATCTCCGCAGAAAGCTACCGTCGACTGCTCCCATGTTGGGGTTCATCAATGACTGATGGTGCAGGAGCAACCATCCGAATAAATAGGTGTAAGGCAACTCCAGTCGAGGGAAGTTCCCCTTCTCACCCTTCCATTTGATCATGGAGTCAACATACAGACGAAGACCTGCATTCACTCTGCAGGTCATCGCTGATAGCAAATCCATCCGGTAGCCAAAGACTAACCGGACAGCAGCAAAAAGTACGCCACGGTAGAAGCGGTCTACGGCGCTTGCTCTGGGTACGACGAATCGACGGAGCCAGTATGTCAGGAAACCCGTCAGCTGGGCTTCTCTTGACATGGGCCTATAGCCCATTCTTATAAAACTCTCGACAAAGTCTCCAGTCTTGAGCAGAGGGTATTGATGTTCATCATTAACTTTGATATCCATTTTCTTATTTTCTTCCATCAGTCTTATTACTTTATTATGGCCGAGAGATTGGAAGAAAGTCGGGTTGCATGTGTCATGATCCTTAGTCTTTGGCTCAATGATATGATTAAGAAAAAGATAAGGCAACCACTTTGATGAATAACAGGTGCCGGAAGAGCCCCTCTTATAATACAGGGAGCATATGTTGTAATGGCACAGTAGTTCGTCGAAAACAGCCACCATCTCTGCATTTTCTCGACATAGTCTGTCTAACTCGTCGTTTGTGAGAACATACTCCTCATAAAGGAAGTCTCCCGTTGGTAGGCACGAGATGTACTTCATCTCATGGAGGGCTAATCCAATCTCCCCGCAGGGTGTCATGAATGTCCATGTTCTATAATTGTACCTCTCTGCTAAGGCCAGAAATAGATGAGGGTTTGGGAGGACTCCATACACGGTAGCATATACCGCATGATATAGCTCGATCTCTTTAAGCTTGTCTTCGAACTGAGCCAATATCCAGTTGGCTATGCAGTTCCACCTTCTGTTATCTGGGTTCACCAGACCTGTCAGCCGGATGTCCTGATCCGGGTATCTGCCCTCAGCCTTTGCATATTCATTAGCAAAGATTGGTGTCCTCACCGGCAGTAGCAAGGAAGAGTTCTCTGGAGGGATGCAGCCTGGCTTTAACCCTCTGAGTAAAGTGCTATGTCGCTCAGATGAGCTATAGAACATATCTCGGTTGTTTGGTCCTTTCTTTACACAGATCTTTCCTGTCCTTGCCTGCTGGAGGGGAGTAATATCCCAGTCCATCCTCCTGGGATGGCTTGCATGGGCATAACGGGCTAGAGGGAGGCATCTAGCAATGTCCGGAAACAGGACTAGTTTCTTCTTTCTTTAGAAGAGTCTCTGCTCAACACGGGATCTCAGCTGAGAACTCTTGTCAATGGCTTCGCCAAATAAGAACATGGGTTTCTTGTGGGTAATGGCGTCAGCAGACTGCAGGGGCTGCCCGTTCATCAGACTTAACAAAGTCTCATTGTCCTGAGCTACCAAGATGGCTTGGCGGGAGGATGGCAGAGCATATTGGGAAAAAGCACATGGGACAAATCTTCTTTAAATTCCAGCTCAGCAAGGGACCCTGCAAATATTTTATACTCTGGATCCTCTCTGATGTTAACTGTATCAAACAAAAAAAATAGAATTCAGTACAAGTAAAATCAAAGATTCTGTCAGCAAATTGCGCAAGCATCAAATTGCACAAGCATCAGATTACGCAAGCATCAGATTGTGCAAGCATCAGATTATGCAACAATAGCTTCCATGCGCAAACTGTCCAGTTGTGCTAACTCAACCTCTTGCGCAAGTCATCAGATTGTGCTAAATAACTTGCGCAAAGCATCAGCGCACGCTAGACAGCCTTGCACAAATCAGCAGACTGCGCTGACTTTTGCCAGCGCGTTCTAACCGATTGTGCAAGAAAATAGTCTTCATAAAAATGAAAACTATTGGGTTTTTGCAATCGAAACCCTAAACAGGGCGGCGCAGTATGACCAAATCTCTAAAAAGAGATAGGTTCGAAGGATTAACAGTGTTAAAGAACCCTAAAAAGGGTCTTTCGATCGGGTTTACTACCTTGCAGAGCAGGATAAGCAACTTCATGTCAAGAAGGGCGCGGCACAGCCCAAGTCGAGGACTCGGCGGGGGCCTTGCCTTTCTCGACGGTGGAGCGCTTTGGAGCCATTGAGATCGACGGGAAGAAGAAGAAGAGTCAGGAAAGCTCGGGAAGTTTTCTCTTTCGAAAGTTTGAAAGCAAGTAAAGAATGGTAGAGAGAGAACTGAGAACTATTTATAGTTTTCCAAAATAAACAAACTCCTCAGATTGTGCCGAATAAACAGGGGCTAATTCCTCCGATTGTGCAGACAGGTCATCATATGCGCAACTTGATTTAAAAATCAAAATTCAAAGTATTTCGAAGCTTTGACTATCTTCAAACTTCGAAAACTTTGAAGGGGGTCTTGTAGGTCCTAAAAATCAAGTTGCACCCATCAAAGAAGTCATGAATATCAAATTATGCATCCTTCAAGTGAATTGTGCAGAAGACAGATTGTGTAATAATTCAATTTGCGCTGGCTGAACTGCGCACTCATCCAAGTGTGCGAGCTGACGTGGCCTCGTTATTATTACCTGACAGAGAATCAGATCTTCTGACAACTGACAGTACGGAGAACGGGAAAACTGTTCATTTATCGTGCAACACAGTGCTCGAGGACAGCTGTACAGGCAGCACAATCGGCCAGACTTTCTGCAGCGCAGTCTATCCCAGCACAGTCTATCCCAGCATGGTCTATCCCAGCGTAATCCGAAGCCAGCACAATTCAGGTGGCGCACTCCATCAAGATAACTGACAATGTACACGTGGCCTTCATGCCATCAATTATTCACCATGTAGCAACCATCTGTACACGATCAAGCGTATTTCAATCAAACAATGCCACGCGTCACATACAGATGGTCTACAATCGAGTAACTGCCTGCACAGTTTATTGCCTGCACAATCCAAAGTGTGCGCAATCCAACCTGTACAGTCCAGAATAACTAAAAATTAGTTATTTCCAGAACTCTATAAATAGAGTTTCAAGTCCTTTCTAGAGGGGATCATATACACATATACACAGAGATCAGAATCATCACCAGAGATCAGGAGTTCTTGCTAAAGTGCTGCTGCAATCTTCAGAGGCTACCGTCCTCAAAGTTCACATCGTCCAAGGGTTAAAGCGATCGCCATTCAGATCGGATTCCTATAGTTGTACTTTTCCAGAATTCTTGTAATCTTCTTACAAAGTTTATTGAAATAAAGATCAACTTTTGTTTTTGCAAACAATACCGTTGGGTTCATATCGTTATTATGGACTCATGAACGTATAATTTGCTAGGTTTAGTAGACTTTTATCCTGACACATTTTTGGTGCATAGTGGGTCCAACGGCGGACATCGTTTTGATCTAAAATTACTATTTTGCCCCTATATCCAAATTAGACTTATAGATAGGCTATCCTAGCTAATTTAATCATCTTGGACACGTTGTGATATTTGTTTCAATATCCGACGACGTTTGTAGATTTTTCTTTATGCATCACCAATAGTTATAACTAATTCATATTTATGTCATATATCGAAATCCGTGCGTTGAAACTGAGATTAGTCGATTACTGTGATCTCATATCGCAGAAATTGACTAGTTAACCATACGAATCACAAAGATAAGATTGTTAACCTTAAGTTTGATCATCTTGTCTCGATTTACGTGTCGTAGGTTTTGATGTACGAATAACGAGGTACAAACTTGATATTTTAATAAACTACAACTTACAATTCATATTATTAGCAATAAAGATTAGAGAGACTAGGATGACCTATTTTGACTAGCTTTGACCTAGTTGTCGTCTATGACCTAGAAAAGGCCTATAAGCATATAATTAATGCATTTAAATATATTGTTTACTCTAGACACTAAGTAAATCGGTAAATTCATATTAGGTCTTTGTGACGTTGGTTCGGTCATCGATTCTTGGTCGTTGCTCAGGATATCATACGAGTATATTCTCTGCTATTTTTATTATCTAATGATTATTATGATTTAGCTTCTAGCGTAGTATTATCTGATTCTCTGACATGACATGGATTGGTATTTCTGGATTCATTTACTAGCGACACAATGTGTTATACTTGTCTGGCCTCTATTCCTAGAATCACTCACTGGAACTACCTACAGGAATCACCTACTAGCATCACTTACTTTCTGGCTGGACTTGTACTTGATTTATGTGTCAGGATATAGATTCACTTGTACTAGTCGGGGCAAAAAAATACTCGAGTAGACATATAAACATTCTTAATCATGCTGGAATCACACCTACTAGTGTAATCTGGAAAGATAGCCGTCGTCGTTAGGCTAAGCGTGCAACGTGTCGTACTTACTTCTGGTCTAATCTGGAAAGATAGTCGTTGCATACTTGCCAAGTATGCGATGTGCCGTATTTACCCCTAAGCCGTTTACATGTCGAAAGCGGTATTTCAAAATACATTGGTTTAGTGCTTTCAACTGGATTCACATTATATTTTGATTGGACTCACTATATGCTCCTACTGGACTCTCCTATATTTTCTCGTTTGACACACCATGTATCTCAGTTAGTTCTCTTCTACTTTACAGTCTTTATTTGCCATATTTATTGATTCACTATGCTCATCTTGTCACTATTCTCTAGTTGGTAGCTACCATTTATATTCCATGTCCTTATTTCATTTCTTGCTCATCTTATACTACTTGCTGCAATTGTTTTATAGTTTTTGTCGATTTAATGGAACTGTTGTTAATTTATGTACTTCGCTCCAATCCTGACTGGATACCTATATTTTTAGGAGTTGTTATGTCCCACATTATTGGACTATATGATGATGCTAGCTGAGACCGATCTTGATGTTCCATTTCCCGTGAGTAATCTCCGGGAGCTCTAGGTCATTATGCCTTATTTAGACCTATGTTTTGTTATCGGATTTATCTTCGATACATTCTTGATATGTATGATCATTTGTAGATTCTAGTTGATTTAGTTTTGATACTATCTTTCTTATTAATTTAGCTCTGGGTGTGGTCTACGTACTCGTGCCCGAATATCCGGGTATGAGTCATGACAAAGACGCCGTAGAATTTTGTACCGTAGTACGTAAACCTCTGAAGACTACCAATGGTGGTCATCCAGTACTCATCCTCTGACTGAGACGAGGGGGTTGCAAGTAAGAACCAGCCCCTCCCTTCGCAGGTGCGTTAGCAATCGCACGCTCACGTAGCCTAAGAAACTCATACTAGAAATGTACGCATCTCGTTAGGCATTACTATCCGTTTGTCGTAGTTACTAATGTCTAAGATGCTTATTAATAACTATATGGATATCTATCGCATATTTTCTAATTATATTAAAGTTAACGAAGCATAAAGTAAAGATTACGTTGCTCTGTATGGCCCTCTCATCGATGAGCTTTCCATCCTTCCGATGGGTGGATAGGAAGACGGTCACCATGCTGGCGTTCTCACCTTCTGTATCTGTTATAAATAATTTTTTTTGTTACTGAAATTAAACATTTTGTTCCTACTTTTATTAAAATAATATATATTCAATAAAATACATACCAGACAACAAAAATAATAATATACCGTCAAATCTAGCCCTCATTGCAGTCCACTTCTCGGACATGATCCAACCTTGGATCGGTCTTCCGTAGCTCTTTCGAGCCTTCTGGTCGTCGATCGCATCACGGATCAACTTGGCGACAACGGCAGGAAATTGCTTCTCGATTATGCCAGCACGATGTAGTGGGCAAAAATATATTTTCTACAAGAAGTAAAATAGTTTATATAATATGCATAAAAGATGATTGATATTAAAAGCAATATACTTTAGTTATCTTGAAGTGGGCAAACCAGAATGCCTTTCTCTCGTCCGAGGCATCCGAGTAGTTGACCCAAGGGCCATTGTAGTTGGAGCTCAAAAATAGCCATGTGTCATATGTACCAACTGTCACGCCCCGATCAGGAAAATCGCTCGTTCTCGCTAGATTTCATCCGAATCATCCTCCTCGCTGGGACGTGATGCCGCACGAGCCTGGAGTTGTGCTCGTGCAAGGCAAGATAACGGTTCACATAGTGTTTATCTCAAATTGATAATATAAGCAGTGGAAGGAAAACAAAGTATAACATAAGAATCTCTTTTATTGATTATGAACTGAAGATTACAAAGGCTCTGAATAGCCCAACTTAACATGCCAATTGGCTACAACGCTCATGATATCTCCAGCTCATAAAGGATTACATTGTTCCATACATTATGCCTCTTTATAGCCAACAAGTAGTCTTTGGTCGAACATCTCCATGTTGCACGTCCGAAAGCCTATGCGGTAGCTCCTCTTGAATGCTAAGGACTCCATGCCTCGGCACGTACAAGCCAAGCCTCGCGCCGGGACGATCATACCTGAACCTGCACACAAACTAGTGGAAGATTAGTGCTTTCGTCCTCGCTTCACACTAATCAAGACCCGCTCAAACCCAACCAAACACTAAGTACATTTAATGAGACATGTATCTTAATTTTTTATCTTTCTATTTAGCCTTAGGATCGGTTTCATGGCAATATTCAACATAACAACTTAATATAATTGTGTCCAACATCGTGTTCCTGCAGCAGACACAGTTAGGCATGATTTGAATTTAAACATAGTGATCATGCTCATCTCCGTCCTATTTTGCCTAGCCATCAATGGTTAGAACTTAACATAAGCAATCATATGATTCATACTACCAACCAACCGTACTCAAACAAATGCATAAGGGTAACAGGCCCTGCGCCTGCACCCAACTCTAAATCAGCCCACCGGTCCGATCTATATGAAGGTCACGGTGTTTCATACCGTAATGGACTTGGCATTCTTATGTGTAAGCCTATGATCGTTTCGATACGGGTTGCTAGCCCAATATCCGAAGGATCCCAAACTTACTGATATCATAGCTTATCACAATACTAGACGGTCGTAACCCATCCGAATAATATGCACCATAAATACCATACATAATTCTCTCCTAGGCCGAACGGTCCTGGTGCCCCAGTCATAACCGTCCGAGGGAAGCCACACCTGTGCACGGGCCATCCGAGTCCATTGACCATGTAATACGTGCCATAGCATACAAGTCATACATTCCAACCCATCTCGCGTTCCGACGGCATTGTGCCCCAACACGTTCGTATTGATACACGACGCCCAACGGCTTAGACTTCTCATACTTATACTCAACGCGTTCCATTCATAAGTTATTCTCATAGCTTAGTTCCGTTGCTACTTAGTCTTTTCGTAGCTTCCGTGCACGAGGGCACGTTCGGCGCCATAATCAATATTCTAGGCCTAGTATTCAATGTTCTCGGAGTCGTGCACGTGATGCACATCTCGATATTATCTTTCAATGTTCTACCATCACCGCCCTACCGCATCCCGTACACTCGATGCACGTCGCTTCGATTGTTCAATGTTTAATGTTTTATCTTAAGGTTCGACACATACGAAGACCCTTAACCGTTTGAGCCACACACGCTTACTAATGGTAACTTACGCACGCATACAAGGATATATTTTATTAGACGTGAAGGAATAGGGAGAGAGAGAGTCAAGAACCCGCCCACCTTAAGTCGATACGCCTTGTCGTTTCGCCGAGCTGAAGCGGCTCGATTCCATAACTTGGTTGCATAGCTAACTCTCGGTCTTAGCCATTCTTTTAAACTACTCGATGGATTTGGCCTATGGTGCCCATGCCACACTCTGTTACAAGAAGACGATTTGGTTTTGCGGATACTTTACTGAATAAGGCAAAATGCCGACCTCTTATCGTCTAGCGTAAAAGTATAGCCTGCACACCAGATCAACTAAAATTAGCACTTGCTCAAACGGAACTTATCCTTTGCATCGATTCGATTCATAGATTCCAATCGACTCAAGGCTTACCTTTGGCCAACGTAACTCTTGCATCGATTCGTATCGATACTTCATCGGGTCAACACAACTCTTCGAGTCAACGACTCATCATAATACACCGTGCAAAGTGGGGCATTACACTAACGGAGGACGATATCTATACAACGATAATTATATTCATTAGTATATAGATATATGTATAAATTAATGTTAACTAATTAACTTACTTTGTAGGCCAATAGGCCCATATCTCCATCCTCATCTAGTTCGAAGGCACGCATGGAGGATAGCTTTCATACGTAGATGGAGTAGGGTCGACCTCCTCCATCTGCTCTGTCTCCATAGTACTGTCAGCAGGAGGAACACTGGATGGGAGAGTAGTCTCATGCCTGGAACTACCCGTCCAAGGAGTATTGCCGTGCACCGTCGACGCAGTCGGAGATGTGATTGGTCAGTACACGAGAGTATTCGGAGATGAGGGTCCAAAACCATCATCCAATAATAGAGGAGCACTCCGTCCACTGGTGGAACCTCTAGTTAGACGGGATGCTCCTTTACCTCGTGACTAACCGAGGTCGATCCTCTTCGTCCTATCATACCTGATAATAACATGATGATAAAAAAATAAACAGATACAAGAAATATAATACATATTCTAAATCAAATCTGCATGCATTTAATAAATCACAGTTTATAAAAATTAGACCCGGAGCAACCCTTCGTTGCATTCCTAGATAATAACCAAGTCTAGATAATAACATCCAGTAATATCCAAATCTAGATAATAACCAAAAGGTCTAGTCCAGAAATAACTAAAATTTCTATTCAATAGATGACATAAACATGGACTTATTAATTACTTACCCCTCGAGCTTTTTCACTTCATCCTCGTCGCAGTTGAGTAATATATACAACTGAGTTGCCCTCAGTTTATGTCATCCATATATCTCTTCTTTATTTTTCCCGAAGGCTTTCAGAAAGTATTGAAGACTTTTAGTATTGCATCATTAGATTCACGATATCCATCGTTGTTTCTCGAAGCTTTTGTTCTATTAGTAGCAACATGTGTCTTGAAATTCAATGAGCAAAAGTTTGTAATCTCCTCGAGAACATATGCTTCACAAATAGAACCCTCGACCCGAGCCTTGTTGTTCACCTTTCTCTTTAGGTGGTTCAAATATCGTTCAAACGGGTACATCCACTGACAACCGATGAGCCCACCAACACGTGGCTCATAGGAAAGATGAATTGGCAAATTCTCCATGGAGTCGAAGAACCCAGGAGGGAACACCCTCTCAAGCTTACACAGTGTTACCGCAGTGTCCTTCTTTTGCTTTTAAAGACGATCGACGAGCAACTTAGTAGAACAAAGATCTTTGAAGAATATGCTCAGCTCTGTCAACGAATTCCAAATGACCCGTGGTAATAATTCTCGAAATATATTCAAAATTAATCTCTCCATAAATATGTGACTATTCATGGCTCTTCATATCCATCAGTTTATTCTCCTTTGGGTCAATGCTTTTTCTCAAATTTGACACATACATGTTAGGAAATTTTAGGCCCTAAAAACACCTACAAAGTCTCCCTTTATCCTTTTTATCTAGTAAAAAACTTGCCTCAGGCTCCTTATACTTCCTATTGCTTTCCTCTATCAAATGCAGGACGTCTGCATATAACTTCCAAGTCTAACATGGCCTTGGAATTGTCTTTCGTCTTCCCATTTATGTCCATCACAATATTAACTATATTGTCAAACATAATTTTTTTTTTATATGCATGACATCAAAGTTATGTCTAATCAGATTGGTGCTCTAATATGGGACGTCCCAGAATATACTACTCTTTGTCTAGTTACGAGTGTGACCAAATCCATCACACTTGTACCACTTTGTTGGCTCTTCGATAGCACTTGACAAATTTTTGACCTCCTTCCATATCGTATCTCTGATCCGCCTTGGCGATGGATTGGCATGCTCCACAATCCTAGCATGAAAAGCATTATTGTTCCTCTAAAACGGATAATCCTTTGGAGGAATTGTCGATGACAATCGAAGAAGCACAATTTTCCTCCGTGTTTCAAACGAAAAGCGTTCATACGGTCCATGCAATACGGACATGTGAGACGACCGTATGTGCTCCATCTCGATAACATTCCATAGGCCAAAAAAGTCGTTGATGGTCCACATAAGTGTGGACCTTATTTGAAAGTTCTACTTTCTGGAAATCTCATATGTATTGGTGCTTACTTCCTACAGCTGATTCAACTCATCTACCAATGGCTGTAAGTACACATCGATGTTCCACTTTGGATTATTCGAACCCGGGATGATAGTGGTTAGTAACATATAAGGAGTCTTCATACACCTCTACGGCAGTAGGTTGTACGGAGTGACAATCACAGGCCAACACGAATATTAGGAACTCGAAAGTCCGAACAGGATAGAATCGTCGGAGGAGTGCCCCAACCTTACATTAGCAAATCAGAAGCAAAATTTGGATACTCTCGATCAAAGTGCTTTCATACTTCTCCATCAGATGGATGATTCGTTGTACTCCATTGATATGTTCCCGCCTGTGCCAACTCATATTTTCGGCAGTCTCCTTCACCATAAAAAAAATCTCTGCAACCGCGATGTCAAAGGTCAAGTAGTGCATCGAATTGGTCGACTTTCTTGTCCCGGGAGTCCTACTTGTACTAGTTGCCTTGTAGTGGTCAGTACCACAAAATATGTACATGTCTTCTTCCTTGTCGTCCTTGTAGTACAACATATATTCGTTGTGACATGCATCAATTTTATCATATTTTATATAGAGCAATCTTACTATTCTCTTAGATCGATAGAAGTCTATAAGTAACTTGGTACCATCCGGCAACATCTCTATAATCAATTCGATGATTCGGTTGTAGCATTCATGAGACATTAAAATTGTGCTTGATGCTTAGCAGTCTTGTAACCACCTCCAATCGTGAATGATCCTCACAACCAGGATACAAAGGAGTTCTTGTATTTTTCCAGTAACTTCATGAACTTCGCAGCATCGACATTCGGTGCCTCATCAGCCGCTTCATGATTGTCCGGATCGAAACTAGGTCCCACATCATCGAAAACTATCTTCAACCACCTTTCGTCTTAATCAGAGCTGTCATGGAAATCCATATACGGCTGAACATAAGGCTCCGGTTCTGATGCTAAAGGTACAAGTTCTCCGTGTGAGGCCCACTGGTTGTAATTCGACATAAAACCCCCCGTGTATAAATTATATGTTACGTCTACTTCTTGATGGTAATTATATTGCGACATCACACATGGGCGCTTAATTTTGGTACGGTCCATGAACCGAGGGAACGCCTTGGCGAACTGTAGGAACTGCTCTATCCTTTGTATAAATTCATCCCGCGTACCGCACATGTCATCAGAATGACGATTGTACGTCCATGAACAATGCCGCATATAGTAATTCATATCCATTTGAAGATAATTCTACGAAAATGGATACACATTATTTGAGTATATTGTCCAAATGGATACATATATTCATCAAAAGTAACAACTCTTACTGATGCGTGAGTATTCGAATCATGACATGTAAGTATCTATATCCTGATTCATGAGTATCCATTTTATAATTCGTTACTATCCGAAAACTAGTAGACATGTGAATAACTCCAATTTCTAACTCTATTAAATAAGTATTGTCACATGTTCAATATCAGCTATTCTCTTCAAAAAAAATTACTTCTGCAAGCGCTTTTAAGGATTTCATATATACCAAAATTTCAAAAAATATTAGAAAATGCCAAGTATTATAATTTTCTTTTCTAGGATTTTTTATTTTTTGCTTTTTTCAATTTTTTACTCCTTTCGATTTTTATCTTTTCTCATATTTTCGAAAAGTGGTATAATTCTAAAAGCATCAAAAAGGCTTACAGATGTAAACTTACTTTTTCAAAGAAGGGCTGACATAGACACTTAACATAAGAGAAAATGATATCTCTGTCATCATGTGTTCCTTGTGAGCCCACAAGGAACACTTAACCTCGGAATGTCCAATATAAACATAGGTGTTGATAACACTTGACCCTTTCGACTCCAATATAAACATACGTATTGACGCCTTCTCTAGGTATTTAGTAACTTGATACCAACATACTTGACACTTGGTATCTTGGTATAAACATACACTCTAGGCCACTCACTCTCGACACTCAACAAATATTTATTCCTACTTCTATAATTGTATATTTCTATGCCCTTATATATGTATCTATCTATCTATCTCTAAACCTAGTAGACATATAAAAAAAACTCTGATTTGAGGATATAGGTGTCATCACGTATCCCTTGTGAGCCATTCTCTAGAAGAAAATTTTACTTCTACTAGCCTTTTGAGGCTATTAGAGTTATACCAAAAAAAAACTGAGAACGAAAGAATCAGGTCTTTCTCACCATAAGTCTTTCTAGATATTTAGGTCATTTTATTCTTAGCCATTTCCGATAGAAACTGTAATGGTCTCAAAAGGCTTCCATAAATAAATTTTCCTTTATGAGATATGACTCACAAGGAACACGTGGACACTCATATACTCAAGATACTTAGTTGTATCATGACACTATACTAATCATATTCATTTCCGATATACCATAACATGTTTTATTTTTCGTATATACATTGGTAGAAGATACGACACAAGCCTATATATGCACAGTAAACTAGGAAATATACCTATAATCATTACACGAAACTATACTAACATGTATCCATACTAACTCATTTATGTATCTCTATTGTGCCCAATATGTAATATCAATTTGATATTAATTAAACTTATGCAAAAATTAGAATATAATCCATACACATATATACATACTCATTGACAAGAAAATTAGTGTGAAAGAATGTAATTCATACACTATTTCACATATTTATGTATCAAGATTGTAGTATCTAAAAAGAAAACATCTTAGAAAATAAAAATTCACATAAACCATACTCTATTTCACATATTACACAATGTGTCCGTGTTAATGTCTGTGCATATGTGTGTCTGTGTCAGTGTCTGTTTCTGTGTGTCAGGATCTTTGTGTCCGTGTTGCATCTTTCACATATTACACAACGCACTACCAAAATTGTTGGCCCATTGGTCATATGGTCAACCTGATTTTAATAATTGATCAAACTCTGTCTGGATATACAAAGCTAGTTTGGACATCTCGGATTCTTGGACATAAGCAAGATTGGCTATCCACTCCGTTCAAGACTGAAGATCTGTTTGCCTACTCGAGTCTGTATTTCCTATGCAATGTAATTTTTATTTTATTTGAGTCTAGGAATATGTTGTACACCGAGTCGTACTGGCAAATAGGCTATCCCTAAATAATTCAAAATGTTTTTAAAAATGTCCTATCAAAAAGGTTTACAAAAAGGTTTTCAAAAAGGTTTTCAAAAATCACCAAAACCTATTTTTAAAACCCTAACCTAACCCTGACAGAACTCGGCCAGAGTTCGGCCAGAGTTCGGCCAGAGTTCGGTTGGTGGCCGTTGTGATTTTGAATCTCTGGAACTTGGTCCTCCTGCAGTTGCGGATTTGACCGATATTTGCTCAAAGAGTTCTGCCCGAATTCTGACAGAAGTCTGCCTTTGGAACTCCTATAAATAGAGAAGGATTTCGATCATTTCAACTCACTCATTCACTTTCAATCTTCTCTCTATCTAAAGCTTTCAGTCTTCCAAAAAGTTTTCTAGAGCTTTCAATTTCAGATCCCAAGCCAGTTACAATCCTCTAGTCAATTTGCCAGTGCGGTACGGTCTAGAAGTTTCTGAGAGATTGTAATCAGAAGGCTTGATTGAAGAATACCTTTTCACATTTGAAGTTGGACGAGTTCTTCGTATCAAAGCTCGCGTTGTAGAAGTTGCAAGGACTTCGTAAGAAAACTTGCAGTTTTTCCAATAGTGGATTCAACTGGTAGCAAAAGTTCTACCGACTGGATTAGTCCTCAACAGAGGGATACCAGTATACATCGCTGTCTTTGCGTTTGCTCTCATAACTCTGTCTTTACATTATTTTAGTTGTGATTAATATTCTGTGATTGTGCTGCTAACTTTTTTAATTAGCATTATTCCGCTGCCAACTCTATTCACCCCCTCTAGAGTATTACGCTTTACTATTTCGTTCCTACAATTGGTATCAGAGCAGGTGTTACAGGTAAAGCAAAGGTAACAGTACAATTATTTATTCATTTTAACTGTTATATAGATCACAGCACAACACATGGCAACTGTAAAATTCACAAGTGAAGGCCATGCCACAAACAGACCCCCACTATTTGATGGTACAAATTATACATATTGGAAAACACGGATGAGTTTCTTCTTAAAATCTCTTGATTTTGATTTATGGTCCATTGTTCTTGATGGCTATCAAAAGCTACCTCGTATAAATGTTGATGGAGTTTTAGTTGAAAAACCCCATAGCAGATATACAGAGGAAGAAAAGAAAAGGGCCAGTCTTGACACACGTGCCATTAATGCTCTTTTTTGTGCTTTAGACAGAACTGAATTTAACAGGGTATCTATCTGCACAACGGCTAATGAAGTATGGAAGCTACTCGAAGTCACACATGAAGGCACGACTCAAGTCAAGGAATCTAAAGTCAGCAGACTTACTCAAGAGTACGAGGCGTTCAAAATGAAGCCCAACGAAACAGTTACACAAATGTTCGAGAGGTTCTTGGATATTGTAAATCCTTTGTCGTCCCTAGGCAAAGATTACAGTAACCATGAAAAGATTCGCAAACTCCTGCGAGCTCTCACCAAGAACTGGATTCCAAAGGCTACTGCAATCATTGAAGGAAACGACCTCACAACGATGTCCCTCGAAGTACTCATGGGTAAGCTACTCACTCATGAACTGGAGTTACAAGATTTTGAAGAGCCTGCACCAAAGGAGAAGACTATCGCCCTCAAGGCTCAGTACAGAAAAGCTGCTGAAGATGACTCAGACAGTAGTGGATCTGACGTTGAAGATCAAGCACTCCTAGCAAGGAAGTTCAAAAGATTCATAAGACATGAGAAGAGAGTCAAAGAGAACAACAGCAACAACTGGTACCAAGAAGATGATGTCTGCTATGGCTGCAAGAAGAAAGGACATATGAAGAAGGACTATCCCACCAACTCATCATCGAGCAAGAAGAACAATAGGTATGAAAAGGGCAACCTGAAAAGATCAACATCTCAAAAATATGCCAATACCAGCATATGGCATGAGAGTGAAGCCAGCGACTCAGAAAACGAACACTCAGAGGATGCTGCAAATGTATGCTTCATGGCAACCGATCAGGTACCTACTGAACCTGTAGAAACTTATGATGACTTCACCTTTGAGCAATTAGGAGATGCCTTCAGTGACCTGATGACTGATTACAGAAAACTGCGTAGTAAGTATCAGACCTCTAAATAGGTACTCAAAGAATACAAAGGTGAAATAGGTAGACTTACCGACCTACTAGCTGAGGTTAGAAATAATGTTAGTGAGTCTAGTGAGCTTTCTTCAATAAAGCTCTTATTACACGAGACTACCAAGTCATCTGAAGAGAAAGACAAAATTATTGACCAACTCAAGGAAGAACTTTCTATAGAGAAGAAAAGTCTTCAATGTGCACAAATCAGAATGGAATCACTTACTTCTGATTATACTAAGCTGTATAACACTTCCAAAAGATTGGAAATTAGGTTAGGAAAACAGCCTGAGCCTGCTGCTTCCTACCCTAACACGTGTCACTTACCGAGAAATCGGAACATTCCCAAGCCAAACACTGTCAGACCTAACCCTATCAAACCTTTACCCCAAAAGGTTAAGCCCAAACAAGATTATAGGTATGCTTTCTTCTATACTAGAAAACCCAAACCTACCAACCATGCACACCACTCAGCTTTCAACACTCGACATGCACAATGTCATTATTGTGGCCTCATTGGTCATATATCATCTGCATGTAGAATGAGAAAGCTTGTAGATTTAAATGTTTATGCTTGGATACCTAAAGCTAACAATTCAGGACCCTACAAGAAATGGGTACCAAAGGTTTCATCTGTAAACTGTTTTGTAGGTGGAACACCCTTCACATGCTAGAAGCAAATGGATCCTCGACAGCGGTTGCTCACGGCATATGACCGGTGACGCTACCCTATTTGCAACACTGTCGAAGAAAAAGAAGGAAGGCTATGTCTCCTTCGGTAATAATTTGAAAGGGTACATTATTGGTATCGGTGATGTTGGTAGATGCTTAATGGCCAAGAGTGATGAGAGTCATCTGTGGCATATAAGACTCGGTCACGCTAATATGGATACAATATCAAGATTATCCACAAAGAAGCTAGTACGCGGTTTACCGGACATTACATTCAAGAAGGATTCGGTATGCAGTCAATGTGAAAAGAACAAAGCTACCAGATCCACTTTCAAGTCAGTAAACGCAGTATGTACAACTAGACCTCTACAATTGCTTCATATGGACTTATTTGGTCCTAGCAGAGTTGCTAGCCTCGGAGGTAAACTTTATGCTTTCGTAATTGTAGATGATTTCTCTAGATACACGTGGGTATATTTCTTGACACGCAAGAATGATGCATTATCCGAATTTGTCACCTTTTGCAAGAAAGTTCAGAATGAAAAAGGTTACATGATCACTCGCATTAGAAGCTATCATGGTGGCGAATTCGAGAATGCTGATTTTGAGCAATTTTGTGACACACACGATTTTATACACGAGTTCTCCTGCCCTAGGACTCCACAACAAAATGGAGTTGTGGAACGTAAGAACAGAACTCTAACCGAAATGGCCAGAGTGATGTTAAACCAGTTTAGTCTACCCAAATATTTCTGGGCTGAAGCTGTCAACACAGCTTGCTTTGTTCTCAATAGAGTTCTAATTCGACCCAAATCGAAGAAGACTCCATTTGAGTTATGGTTTGATAGAATTCCTTCAGTTTCATACTTTAGAATTTTTGGTTGTAAATGTTTTATTCTTAACACAAAAGACAATTTGGGAAAATTTGATGAAAAGGCCGATGAAGGTATATTTTTAGGTTATGCGGCCAAGAGCAAAGGATACAGAGTTTTCAACAAACGTACCATGATCATCGAAGAGTCAATCAATGTCACCTTTGATGAATTAAATCAAATGACGATTGATGACAATGACGAAGATACATCTGTACCAAGCTCAACTCCAGCTGATTCTCAACCAAGCTCTACACTAGCTGAACCCCCTAGAGAAGATCCAGGAACCTGCTACCTTCAGAATGAAGCGAAAAGGTTGAAATTTACAGCTAATCATCCAAAGGATTTGGTAATTGGTGATATTACCAAGGGAGTAAGTACTCGTACATCTTGTAGTGATATTGTTTCTAGTGTTGCATTTATTTCACAGCTAGAACCCAAAACTATTGATGAAGCATGTAGTGATAGTTTTTGGATAGATACTATGCAAGAGAAATTAAACCAATTTGAACGAAATCAAGTTTGGGAACTTGTTTCCAGGCCTGTTGATCATCCGGTCATTGGCACCCGTTGGGTATTCCGAAACAAACTGAATGAGAATGGTTTAGTGACTCGTAATAAGGCTCGACTCGTAGCTCAAGGATACAATCAAGAAGAAGGTATCGACTACGATGAGACTTATGCCCCAGTTGCGAGATTAGAATCCATTCGCATGTTATGTGCATTTGCATGTTTTCATGATTTCAAACTTTTTCAAATGGATGTGAAAAGTGCTTTTTTAAATGGTTTTATAAAAGAAGAAGTTTTTGTAGCACAACCTCCAGGTTTCACGGATTTCAAAAACCCAGATCATGTTTTCAAGTTGAAAAAAGCTCTATACGGTTTAAAACAAGCCCCTCGTGCTTGGTATGATCGTCTAAGCTCTTTTCTACTTGACAACGGTTTTTCAAAAGGGAAGGTTGACACTACACTTTTTATTAAATCTTTTAATGGCAAGCTGCTTTTAATTCAAATCTATGTTGATGATATTATATTTGGATCTACTGATGAATCTCTGTGTCAAGAATTTTCTAAGTGTTTGCAGAATGAGTTTGAAATGAGCATGATGGAAGAACTAAAATTCTTTCTCGGATTGCAAATCAAACAAACTGATAATAGAACATTCATAAATCAAGCCAAGTACACAAAAGACTTGCTAAAGAAGTTCGATCTGGACAATGTCAAACCTATTGGCACTCCAATGGCAACTTCAACAAAGCTTGATTCAGATGAACAAGGCAAGCCAGTCGACACACGTAAGTATCGAGGTATGATTGGTAGTTTACTTTACTTAACTGCTAGTCGTCCAGATATAATGTTTAGTGTTTGCCTGTGTGCACATTTTCAAGCTAACCCAAAGGAATCACATCTGTCCGCAGTTAAGCGTATCTTCCGATACCTTAAGGGCACTTCTTCTGTTGGCTTGTGGTATCCCAAAACTAAATCCTTTGACCTTATCGGTTATTCGGATGCAGATTTTGCTGGATGCAAAGTTGATAGAAAAAGTACAAGTGGCACATGTCATTTCTTAGGCAAAGCTTTAGTCTCTTGTTTTAGTAAAAAGCAAAATTCTGTAGCCCTATCAACAACAGAGGCTGAGTACATCGTCGCAGGACGTTGTTGCGCTCAGATTTTGTGGATGAAATAAACCATAGAAGACTATGATTTATTTTACACTCATATTTCCATTTTCTGTGATAACACGAGCACTATTAATTTGACTAAGAATCCAGTATGTCACTCTCGTACTAAACATATCGAAATTAGACATCATTTTCTTAGAGATCATCATCAAAATGGAGATATAAACCTTGTGTACATAGATACTGAAAATCAATTAGCTGACATCTTCACTAAACCTCTAGCGGAAGATCGTTTCAATTATTTACGTCGAGAATTAGGAATTTTGGACGTCAATAATATTAATTGATTCTGTTTTATGATTATATCTCAATATGCAAAAACTGTGTTAGAGACAAGCCAATAAAGAGTCTGTCTGTCACCACAACTACGGCTGAAGCGAAACGGTATTTAAGAGTTCCCCGGTGAACCTCCGCCAGCTGGGACAATACTCCTACAGCTAATCTGAGACAGTTGCTGTGTAACGACATTTAATTCATAAAATATTATTAATTATGTTATTTGAAGGCTAAAATAACTAATCTTTGAATTAAATATTTGAAATGAGACAATAAAAAAGAAGTGGCAAAAATCAACTTTGAAGAACCCTAGGCGAATTCGGCCAGAGCTCTGACCGAATTCGGCCCGAGTTCGGTTGAGGGTATCTGTGTATATATCCAGAACCCGGGAGCTTCTTCTCTTTCATTGCTTCCAAACCAATTCAAGCAGCAGCAGCAGCCGACCCGAGCCATCAAACCCTAGTTCTTCACCAATCTTTTCCTTCCAATCTACTTGGTGAAATTTCTCCAAAATTTGGAATCGTGCGGAGATCGACATTCTCTACAACATATCCTGATTTCGTGAGGTATAACTCCCTCTCTCTCCACCTTTCAATTTGTGCTTTTTATTTCAATGGCACCTAAATTTAATCCATTCAAGAGGAAGAAGAAGACCACTCCTAGCGAGGAAGGGTCGTCTTCGAATCCACACACGGATTCACTCTTTTCGCCGATCCAAACGAGCGACGGCGCTTTCGATGGGTTTTTCTTTCAAACCCTCGACCAAGCCCTTTTATGGTACGGTGATTTTTCCACCCGATCCATATGCGGTGGCGCTCCGATCAAATGGACGGTATTTCCCGATCATCGTCACTTGTTTGAGGCATTAGAGTTACACTTATTTGTTAAACTGTGCTTCCCAATAGCTACTAATGCCATTCGTTTATTCTATTGCAATCTCGTAGTAAACACTTTTGTTGTGAGCACACGTGTTGGAGGCATCGACATCGAGTTCGATGATGCCCTCCTAGCGGAGATTCTTGGTATTCCCAATGAAGGTGAACCGCTAGTAGGCATCACGGAATTCGATTTTCCCGAAGGCACGACACTCACTAGTTTAAAGCGGAACTCTGTGCTCCTGACAGAGTACGCTCTGGAAAGTTCAAGGCTAACAACCTGAACTTGTTCAACTACGAATTGCATCGCATCATCTACTCTACTATCCTTCCCAAATCCACTTCCAAAGATGATGTGACCTCACTTGAGCTGTCCGCATGTACCATATTC
The DNA here is from genome assembly GCA_029216955.1 of Iris pallida. Lineage (NCBI taxonomy): Eukaryota > Viridiplantae > Streptophyta > Magnoliopsida > Asparagales > Iridaceae > Iris > Iris pallida. The sequence continues at coordinate 275 of JANAVB010023449.1, read as the reverse complement.
TTAAGGGGATTCCTTTTTCCACCCCTAAGACTATCATTCAGATGATGGGACGATGTCGTGCAAGAGATCAAAATCTCTCTTACGTGATGATTCTCCTCGTATCGTTCAGCAATTCGAGATCGATCTATCGACTTGTACTCAGGACTCTGAGCCCAAGTTCTTCAGCTATCTCGTCGCAGCCGGACTGCTTCAGCTCCACCTACTGCTCCCTACTGCTTCTCCTCCACCACCTCATCAGTATGCCATGACATTTGAGGGCATACATCAGCACTTAT
>JANAVB010023448.1:0-29718 GCA_029216955.1 Iris pallida | reverse complement strand
CGCGTTTAGCGGAGATGTCTCCGACATGGATTTGCCGGCCGGGGTTCTTTCCGGTTGTGGTACCGAGGCGCTGGTCGTACACGAGGCCTCGTGGCCAAGCCCTACCCCTGTCTCGGAAGTGGGGGTTGATGTGGTAGGGTCGCGTCACTACCGAGCCCTACACCCGTCCCTCTAGGGAGAGCTGATGTAGGTGATGAGATTCATTTTCCGAGCCCGGCTCTGATGGAGGTTGAACTGTCAGGGACGGACCTTGTCGTTTCGAACGAAATGGAGAGCCGCCCTGCCCCGGCCGGGGATAATACCATCAACCCGGATGTCGGGGGACCATTCGTCGTTGACTCTGATAAGGGTAAGGGCCCTGTGATGGAGGACACTCCTGCTTCTTCCACTTGGGGGACAGTATTGCATCCCTCCCTAGCTTCCTCAGCTGGCGATAGAATCCGTACTACCGGTGGGAAGAACCTACTGACATGAGGTTCCGGCTCTGCGCTTGTCGGGGGATCTTCCTCAACCTCTACAATAGCTCCTCCAACGCCTGTTATGACGCCTCAGGTATTGGCAGACGCGGATGAATATGTTCAGTTTGCCGTTGAGGCAGTGTATAAAATGCTGCAGAAGGGCGTATCGACAGTGCTGAATGCAAATGGGAGTTTCACGACGGCGAAAGCCATGACGCTCCCTTACATTGGTCTGATACGTTCCCACCGGGGCCATGATCATATGGCTGAGATTCTGGAGGCGTCGGTGGCTGAGCTCGACCAACATCTTTCGAACTTCAGAGTATTCGGCAAAATGACTTTTCTGCTTGATAGAAGCAGAAAAGAAGAAATTAATAGCTGAAGTGAGTTGTCCTATCAGGCCACAGTGGCCATCTGGGACCGCGAGGTGGCCGAAGCTGAGGCTGCGGTGGAGAGACTGTCACAGTCCACGCAGGAGAAGGTGGAGCTGCGGGCCTCATTGGATGCTCTAGTATAGCGGAGGTCACAACCAAGATTTGCCTTCTTGAAGACCAGCGGACCCAATTTTGTTAGATGCTAAGCGAGCCCTGGCTGAGCACATATCGTCTAAGGAGGAAGAAGCAGTTGTTACCCGCCATATCCTTTCTTTGACCTGCCAGCGGCAAGAGTTGGACGCTAAGCACGAGAATGATACTGCTCCTGAGGCTGTAGAAGCGATGCGTCAAGAAGCTGAACGCCGAGTCTTGGGACTGTGGGGACTCGGGCTGAAGACTTGAAGCGTCGGGTCGAAGAGCTTTCTGCCAATCCCAGTGATGCTTAGGGATTGTAGTCTCTTTTTTTGTTATATTTTGGCAACTTTGTTGGGAGATGTAATCTTTTACTTTAAAATGAAAAATAAAGAATTTTCTGGTATGTTCATCTTTGCTGTCATGAACTAGTAATTTGTATGGACCTATATCTTTTGCGCACCTTAGTTTTAGGTACATATAATAAGTTTGAGAGAACCGACATGTTTGCTCAGAGGTAATGTGGACGTGGCAAATATGGGGTTCAAATGACGGAATCTTCCTACTCAGAGGTATTATGGACGTGGTGGAGTGACTCTGGGGGGATACGCAGAACTACTCATAGGTAATATGGACATGGAAGTTCTACGATCGATGTACGGCAACGCAGGGTTTTCTGTACGGGATGTTTACTCAGAGGTAATGTAGACATGGTAAACATGATAGTTAGCGAAATCTTACGGAGTGTAAGATTCTGCTTTGCAGGGCGTAGAGGAGCAACTCAAAGGTAATGTGGACGTGGTTGTTCTTCTACTGGAGATAGAATGCCATGGAACAACTGGGTTCCGAAAGCATAAGATTTTTGTTAAAGGGAGGTGTATGTGAGCTCTGATGATCAGGTCCACTGATTCCCTTGCTAGGTAGAGATGGAAGTACATATCTGAAAGATGTCAAGAGTAGTACTTCTTTAGGAACTTGCCGTTGATGGGAATCATGAACAAGTCCCCGTTTGGTCGGGCGAGGCGGTAAGCACCGTTTGAGTATACCGTCTCTATGATGAAAGGTCCCTCCCATTAGGGCTCGAACTTTCCTAGTTTTATGAGGCAACACCATTGGCCTCCTGACGGCTAGGACCAGGTCGCCTACTTGGAAAGTCCTTTGCTTGACCTTTTTGTTGAAAGCCTGTGATATACGGGCTTGATAGAGTTCAATGCGCTGCTGAGCTAGGAGATGTTTTTCGTCAAGTGCCTCCAATTCTCGCAGACGGCGGCGTTGATTGTCTTCTTCTGTCAATTGATTTGTGATCGCTATAGAGTGTGGGTATCTGGATCTCAAGAGGCAGTACCGCTTCGCTCCCGTAGACTAAGGAGAATGATGTGTTGCCCATAGGAGTCCGTACCATTGTACGGTAGGCCCAAAGGCATTCGTCGAGCTTTTTGTCCAGTCGCGTTTGTTGGATGACACGACCTTTTTGAGTAGCCTGAAGATAGTCTTATTAAAAGCCTCGGCCAATCCGTTCGCTGCAGGATTGTAGGTGGTTGATGCCACGTTCTGAATACGATTCTTGTCACAGAATCTGCTGAAAACATAACTGATGAACTGTGGACCATTTTGTGGATAATCCTACGGGGTACCCCGAAAGGTAGATGACATGATGCTTGTTGAAGCTGATCACCCTAGAGCTTTTCACTTCCGTCAGTGGAAATGCTTCTACCCATTTGGAGAAGTAGTCAGTGATGGCTAGGATGAAGCGGTGTCCCCTCGATGAAGGAGGGGTGATAGGTCCCACAATATCCATGCCCCAAGCTTCAAAGGGCCAAGAGGCGACTGTAGGATGTAGTGGTTTCGATGGTGTATGGATAAAGTCGGCGTGAAGCTGGCAAGCATGGCATTTTTAGCATAGTCGACGGCGTCGGCTGCCACGGTTGGCCAGTAGTAACCCATGCGTCGCAGTCGATCCTGCAACTTAGGGCCAGGTTGATGAGCCCGTAAGTCCCGTCATAAGATTCCCGAAGGGCTTCGACTGCTTCTTCGTTGGATAGACATCGAAGGAGAAGTCCATCGTAGAACGTCGGTACAGCGTTTTAGTAGCTGTATAATAAAACCGAAGGAAACGCCTCCTGACCGAGACGGCTTCTTTCGGGTCTTCTGGGAGAATTCCATAGATAGCAAAGTCGATGAACGGGAACCTCCAGTCTCGGACATTAACACCGACACTTGTCGTCATGGCATGGGCCATTTGTGTACATAGATTGTTTTTAGGACAGACCAAGTCTCGTCCTACTACCGTGACGTAGTGTTGAGTCCGAGGGGTGCTGCTAATGAAGCTGCGAGGCCAGCCAGAGCGTCAGCTTCCAGGTTTTGTAGCTGAGGTACGTGTTCTATGAAGAACTTCGTGAAGGTTGAAATAATATTCAATGCAACTTCATGGTAAGGAACCAGATCTTATGGCGAACTTCGTACTGCCATCAGATTTGATTAACGACAATTTTTGAGTCGTCGTATGCTTTCAGATGATCCACCCCAGTTGTCGTGCCAGCTGGAGTCCCATGATGAGAGCGTTGTACTCGACCACATTGTTGGAGCACGGCTTTGAAAGGAGTAAGAACGCTGGATGACCAGCTTATCGGGGGAGACTAAGACCACCCCCACTCCGACGATGATTTGGCCTTTGGGGCCTGTTCTCGAAGCACCATCAAAAATATCCGCCAGACGAGTTTTCTTCGGTGACGTTTGATTCTTGGACCTCATCCGGGATGTCTTCATAGAGTCTGGAGGACTCTGGGATGGGGTGCGCGGCTAAAAAGTCGGCTAGGGCTTGACCCTTGACGGCTTTTTGTGGAACAAATACCATGTTATACGGTGTCAACAGGTTGTCCATGTAGCTAGTCGGGAGTTCAATGATCCTGACTTCGTCATGAGAACCCTGAGTGGATTGACTCGGGAGATGACATGAATTGTCTGGCCCGAAACGTAATGGCGAGTCTTCTGGATGGCGAACACCAAAGCCAAACATTCTTTTCGTCGGGGTTGTACCGTGTTCAGCCCCAATCATTGTTCTACTAAGGTAGTATATAGCTTGCTCGTAGCCTGCATCGTTGTTTTGAGCTAATAAAGCGCCGATGGAATGATCCATGGCACGGACGTAAAGGAGAAATGGTTTGCCTGCGACGGGTGCCACCAGGACTGGTGGGCTCGTCAGGTAAGCTTTGATATCATCGAAAGCTTTCTGGCATTTTTCTGTCCAGACGTAGGAGACTCCCTTCTTTATGAGCTGGGTGAAGGGTTGACATTTTTCGGAAAGGTTTGCTATAAACCTTCGGATGTATGCAAGACGCCCTTGCAGGCCTCGAAGTTCTCGGGGTTCTTCGGAGGGTCCATGTCAAGGATGGCTTTGGTCTTCTGGGTCGACATGAATGCCTTTCGCCGTGATAATGAAGCCCAAGAACTTTCTGCTAGAAACCCCAAGGAAGGATTTAGCGGGGTTCATCTTGAGTTGATGCGCTCGTATGAGATCGAAGACTGTCTTTAGGTCTTGCAGGTGATCACCTTTGAGGCGGCTCTTGACAGCGATATCATCAACATAGCACTCAATTTTGCGTAGATGTTGACGGAAGATGGTACTCATAGCTCGTTGGTATGTAGCACCAGCATTCTTCAAGCCAAAGGGCATCACTGTGTAGCAGAAAACCCTTTCGGTGTCCTGAATGACGTGTGTTTTGCGTCGTCGGGGAATATTTTGATCTGGTTGTAGCCCGAGTACCCGTCCATGAAAGACATGCGTTCAAAGCCACATGTATTGTGATCATCATGTCAGTGATTGGAAGCTGAAATTCGTCCTTCGGGCAAGCAGTATTGAGATCTCTGAAGTCGATGCAGACTCGTATCTTCCCATTCTTCTTGGTGACTGCGCTTCATGAATGAATCCACTGCTCAGGAGTTTGTCCACCTCTTGATCAATAGCGTTCATGATGTCCGGATGAAAACGTCGTTGTTGTTGCTTTATAGGCTTAGCATCAGGTAAGATGTTAAGTCTATGCATCGCGATCGGGGGATCAAGTTCCGGCATATCTTCGTAGTTCCAGGCAAGACGTCGATGTATTCTTTGGCCAATTGGACTAAAGACTCCCGATCTTTTCCTTTAGGCTCTTGCTGATGAAGATAGGTTTGGAAGAAGACTCGTCCCCAAGGTTGATCTTCGACTTCGTCTTCAGTAGGGGGTTCGCGTAATTCAAAATAAGACTCCCACTGCGCTCCTAGGCGTTGAGCCCAAGGTTCTTCCTCGAAGAGTTCTGGCGTTTGTCTTCGCCTTCATCCTCTCGAGATTGTGCAAATGCCATGTTGACTGATAGCACCTTTCTGAAGACTTAGTCGATACTGGTATCGGAATCCCAAGTTGATGCTTCAGATGAATGAGAGTGTTCCACTTCTTCCGCCTCCAAACTCTCTGGAGTTGCCAGTGGCGTGACATATTCCACCCCCCGTCGAGTACGATGATAGTAGTCCTGCGGCTTTCCTTTAGGTGTTGGGAGTCGAAGGGGAAGACGCCGACCTTTGCCGTAGTTTAGGCCCTTGTTGCTTTTCAGATCGTAACCCATCTTTTGGATGAGGTACTTTGCCATGTCTGTGTACCGATAGACTTGTATTATGCTGGTATTGGGTTCTGGCTCGAGTGGCGAAATGTCTTGATGACGCTCGACTTTGCCGAAGATGATGGGTTCTTCGTCCCGGTTCCGCGGTGGGACTATAAAACAGACTCCTTGGGACGGGACTACTCGATTTACATGATTGACGGTCGTTATTTGTGTTTGTAACGACCATAGAGCGTTATCTAGTGTATACATGGCATTCCAATGTGGAAGACTAGAATAATTGAAAGACACTCTATTATTGATAAAACACGAGATTTTGTCTCATGGGATTACATTGTCAAGAGAAGGTGCATATATGTCAGCAGATATGTATTCTCCTAACTCTTCATCCATGAGCACTGGGGCCGGTTCGGGAGAACCCATCATAGGCTTGACCTTGGGATCTGAGAGGGCTATGTGGGCCTTCTCTTGCAGCTTGGGTGAGGCTGAAGATTGCGGAGGCTTGCCTTTAAGACGTACCTTCAAGGGTGCCTCAACTGCACCTTCAGTGACTGGTGCCTTCCCTGTAGTTTTGCCACAAGAGGAGCTGATGTTTGAGAGGTCTTCCCTTGAGTCGTATCTTCAAGGGAGCTTCAGTGGGTGTTCTACCTAGAGAAGTCGGTGCTTTTTCCGGTAGCTTGATCGCCATGGGAGGCATCTGGGGCGGTTTTCCTTTGAGTCAAATTTTCAAAGGAGCGTCGGGAATCATCCTGGTTCCATGTCGTCTCTGCCGTGTTTCTGCTTCTTCATCAGCATCATTGGCTTCCCCTTCATCGAGCGACTTATATAAGCTAGCATCGGTGAAGTAGGCTTCGACCCCCTTGAAAGGGTCAATGTCCGCAAACTCTGTCCAGATGATGCCGTTGGTGGACACGTACTTCATACATTGGTGGAGTGTAGATGGCACCACCATGTACTCATGCAGCCATGGATGACCCAACAGGAGGTTGTAGTTGACGTCGACGTCGACGACATAGCAAGTCACTTCGGTTCGAAGATTCGATATGACATTTCAGTCGGATTTTCCCCAGCGGTTCACTTTTGCTGGCATTGAAGCCGCTGATTGTAGTGTTGGAAGGCGCCAACGGTGCATCGGAATCCCCAGTGTTGAGAGGAGAGTTCTAGGGATGATGCTAAGGGAAGACCCTGGATCGATTGAATTCGCTTCACCTTGACGGAACCCACATATCTGTGTAATACAGTGGCTGTTGTGCCGGTTGTGCTTGAGTAGCATGTCTTGTTGGATGAAGATTATGTTGGGATGACCTCCTCTGCACAATGGCAGTGCACATGTTGTTGGGAGGTCCTTAGGCTGCTTAACCTGACTGATGAAGGACTCAGCATCCTTCAAAGCTTCACAGAGAGCTTCGCGGGTGTCTTAGGAAAGACGAAGAAGCTCGAACAGAGATAAGCAGGAGTACCGGCAAGTTGTACCAGTATGTCGAAGTTGTGGGGCTTGGCTAGCCCGAAGCATTCTTTGCAAAGGCTTGTCGAAACGGGCCTCTACGTGCTTCTGTTTATTGGCTGCTGGAGGTCTGGATGGGCCCTCTTTCTGGGCAGTAGGGGCGGTGCAGGGAGGCACCACCTCGACGGCAGCTTCGTCGGGTTGCGTTCTGCTGCGAATACGTTTGTACAAGAAGCACCTCTTCCGTAGAGGAAGAGACCATGCGGCAAGACTTGTTTTCTGCCCTTGGTGTTGGAGGCAGAGGGTACCCCCGGTTGAGTTACTTCAGAGATGAGGTCTGGGTGAACCCATAAGACCTCTCCGAAATGTGGTGAGTGGGATGAGTCCACTCACGTTGTCACGGGTAGGTGGTAGGTTGACCACCTCATTGTCGCCTTTGGGATGGGGAAGACGCCATCTTGTGCTGTTGTTGGCGGCAAGGTACCGAATTGGAGTGACACCAGGTTGGCCGAGACTGTCTTCTCCTCATAATCGACGGAGATGACATTCGCATTGATCATGCGCTGGATGTAGTTCTTGAGGACGTAGCAGTCTGAGTTGGATGTCCTACAAACCGATGGTAATGATAGTACCTCAGTTGTCAACTCTCTCAACCTCGTCGAGACGCTTCGAGTCCGGTAACTTAATCTTGTCACCCTGCTTCAACATCTCGAAGAGTTGCAAGGTGTCTTCATCATTGAAAGAATAGACCTCGGCCTCGGTACAAGCGGAGGCTTCTGAGTAGGTGCTTGTGCGCCTTTAGAGGCATTGACAGTCAATGCATGCTTTCCCTGTCTCTCGTCCAGGATTGCTGGCAGCAGGCCGTTTTCCCTTGTCTTCAAAGACAGGGAAACTGACTCCCAGAAGGCGAGCATTGCATGCCTTCTTTTTAGCTGCTTCGCTTCAATAATCAAAACTCCAATCGGGAGGAGGAGTGGAGTTGAGCCAGAGCTTAACCGCAGGAAGCATGTTCATGCTGCAGGAGGAGAGGAGTACATGTTCTGGTATACCCGGGGCAGTCTAAAGCAGGCTTGTCGGAATCGTTCGATGAATGCTCGAACCGTCTCTTTCTTCTTCTGACGTACCTCTATGAGGGACGCCATCGTCATGTCTTTCCCTCCATCATAGAAACAATCGAGGAAGAGGCGTGTCAAGTCATCAAAAGAGGATATGGAGTTGTCAGGGAGACTGCAGTACCAGTCGTAAGCAACTCCTTTCAACGTCCCGACAAACAGGCTGGTGAGTAGCGCGTCTTCCTTCGGAAGATATCCCGTTTGAGACTGGAAATACGTCAGATAACGGAGTGGAGAGTCCTTCCCATCGTATGGCATCAACGTTTGTGGTTCATACTTGGGAGGATAGACCACTTTGTTCCATTCGAGGGGGTACGGTTGCGGGATCCCCATCTTATGGCGCTCCTCCTGTTTGTTCTTTGACTCGAAGCGTTCACGTAAGTCCCTAATCTCAACCATGTCTTCCGTGGAGCTGGGAGTTGGAGAAGGTGGAACAGTCTGGAGTTGTACATTCGAAGGTTCCGATACCCGAGGTGCTTTGCGGCAATCGGTATTCAAGGATGGCCGTTGAAGGGGCACACTTGATTCCCCGTTAGCTCCTGGGTCAGGATTGGTGGAAGGTGCTCTGGCCAAAGCTGACCGTATCTCGAACACTGTTTGAGTCAGTATTTGTATGGTGGCAGAGAGGGTTTTGAGTCCTCCCTCCAAAGTATTCATACGCTGAACGAGGTCTGCTGGTGGAGCATCTGACTCCGTATCACCACCTCCCGTCATGTATACTGTCATGACGTGACTGGAAGTGGATGGATCGGTTGAAGCTTCACTTTCAGCCTCGCTCTATTGTAGAAGAGTCGCTTCTCCTGGAGTTTCGTCTTGGTTACCCCCAGCTATGTTCTGGAGGTTATCTTCGTCTTCGGAGGAGAATCAACAAGGGCTTGAATACCCCCAGCTATTACTTCTTCCGAAATCTTCTTTCTTTCCCGGGTGCCTTCAAACACTCATGAGGACGGGACAGTCACCTTGGTCTTCTTCGGCTGGCTCTTGGATGAGGACGAGGTCGAGGAGTTGACAGTCGCCTTTCGGATTGATGAGGAGATAGAGACTACATTGCAAGAAGCAACCTTTAGTTTTGGCTCCTCTTCAATCGACACCTTCTTCCCGAGGAGACGTTGAAGGGGTGTTGATGATTGCAGCCGCTGGAACACAGGCTGCCTTTGTGGTGGGACTGCTGTCTTACAACAACAGTTGATGGTGACCACAACACAGGTGTGCCCAGTGAGGGGCGCATTGTGCTTGTCAGTCGACTCTCCTGATCGGCGTTTGTGAATGATTATTACGCAAATCATTAGGGAGAGTGCCACATTCACACCCCCATCAGGCGCATGGTAAGGCCAAGCGCCGGGGTGGTCAAGTGAATGCTGCACCCCCTGATCCAGCACAAAAGATGCGCCCAGATCAGTAGTGGGGGAGAAACATTTAGGGTGGCTTGAACCAGCCTCAGACGCACAACCAATGTAGGCACGGGGGTTCAAGACCACAAAGTTTGCCTTGTACGACTTGGTTGCGAACGCAGCGGATGCGCCCAAGTGAGACAAGGACTTTGAGGGTCGGCTCGTTTCTGGCGCAGAAGCACCCGAGTCAACTTTGTACAGCTTACCATCAGCAGCGCGCATGATTGTGAGCGCAGGCTTCTGGTTTGCCGTTGGCATAGCACATTTGAGGCGCATGGCCCGTTCCGCCTTGGACCTCTTCGTACCAGCCCGCTGGGGCGCATAGTACTCAGAGTCCAAATTATCCTCGCCATGACAGCGAGTGAGTCTGTCAAAGACAGAGGCCTTCTACGACGCACCAGAGTTCATGCACGGGGAGTTAGATGCGTCCCTGCTCCACCGGCGAATCTTCCTTGACTAAGAAGGAGATGGTTGGGGAATGTGGTCAGCACCATATTTTCCCGAGAGATGCGCTGCATCCATAGGCACGTCCTGGCTGCTGAGGACGTCAGCGAGAAGGGTAGGCTGCATCGGTGCATCCCCTTCAGTGATGTGCCAGGGGCCTCCACCTTACGCACCCAGGCTTGGCGAGTCTTCTTCGGCTTCAGCAGCCGCTTCGAAGGACTTGCGCTGCCTTCAGAGATGAACTCCTCATACGCCTGTTGATTGAGGCGTACGACTAGTGTCTTGTGGGAGGAGCCCACCTTCACATCGTTAGATTACGACACAACTTTCTCATCGGAGGAGAAAGAGGTCCCCAGTAGAGTCGCCAGCTTGTTTGCCATTAAAATCTTTGAATTGCAATTTCAATTACAAACAGAACAGTGTTACAATGTAGGACTTAGATGTAGTCCTAGGAGTACACTTTATTTTTATCTGGGTCCTATGTCGATGGAGCGAGTGGTAATGCGTTGACTTCGTTGACGATCTGATGACGGTTTTGGTTCTCTGAAGGTCTGGGTTGCTCTGGATGTCGGAACTTGCAGAAGAGAAGAAGATATTGAGTGTCTCTTTCGATCTCTGTGTGTAACTCTGATGATCTGGTTACCTCTGTCTTTGATGGTGTATGTCTGTATATGTCTCTGTCTGTGTGTGTGAGGAGGAAAATCTCTCTATTTATAAGCAGCAGGTTGGGATGCTCATGCGCACACATGTAGGATACGCTTGTACGTGGGAATGCCACGTGGCTGATGCTGACGGAAGGAGGGCGCATGGATAACGCGCCATGATTTGTGGGTTGAATCTTTCATGCTGCATTTGTGGCTGGCACGTGACAGTGGAGAGGATCTTTCTGTTGCTGAGATCTTGGGTGGTTAGCATCCCTTCATAGGCTGAACTGAGTCAAAGGACACGTGGCGTACGTCCATGGCTGAAAGATCTTGAATTTAGTGGAGAATCTGATGAGCTGCGCCTGGAATCGGGCGCATGAGGAGACTTATCTCTTAATCTTTAGGAATCACAAACCAGTCTGGACGCATGGCTTTTGAGGCGCATGCGGGGCTTCAGTAGCATGGCCGGGGAGGCACATGCGGCGACTTGACTTATGTGATCAGAAGTAAGTTAGAGACACATGGCTTTTGAGGCGCATGCAAATCTTCGGGCGCACGGTTGCGGAGGCGCATGCGAGTAGTTGGTCGGCCACGTGACTTGTAACCGTCAGAGGAAAGTAATGATGACGCTGACATCAGCGGCGCTTTATTTTCTGCAGAAAGCTGTCGACTGTTTAGTCCTCGGGGGACGTGCTGCCAACTCTGTCACTTTCGTATTAATTGCTTGGTAGGTGACGAGCCGAAGTGGGCGCATCGATTTGTACCCCACTAGGCGCATAGGTCCATGTTCACTAGGACGCATGGATCTGTGCTTTATTGGGCGCATCCATACGGGGCACTTGGTGCTGATGGGCGCGTTTGTATGATTTGCGATATCTGACCGGCGCATCTGTTGTATGACGTATCTTTCATTGGTCCAACTGTTGAGTTCTTCGACTACTTTAAATAGCCGTTTTGACTTGGCTGAATTTGAAGATGCAAATTCATCCTCGTAAATGCAAGTTCATTGCACTAACTTCGGGAAGGTTGCCACTTGGCGCATGGGTCTGATTTGCCTTGGCCTATAAATAGCGACAATTTGAGAGAGTTTTGTTGTCTCTCCCTTGACTTCTCGACGAAGATGAACTTCTTTGCCTGAGTACATTATGTTGCCAAGATGCTCCCCAGGGTAAAGATGCGTCGAGTCGCCTTCGTATGCACTCGTGAAGGTGACTGTTACATCCAAAAGTCGGGCTCACAGGGTCCCGACGCAGGCCGAAGGTGCCTGTTGTATCTAAAGATCGGGACGCTCGAGTCCCGTCTCCGTTATGCGGAAGAGCTGCAGATCGAATTGCGGTGCTCTCATCTTCCTTGGGCTTTGGAGAGCTCTTCCTCCTGCTTGAGTGGGGTTGATCGCCCGCTCTTGTTATGCTCAAAGCTGCTCCTTTAGCCGAAGCACTTGATCGAATCGAAGTGGAGCGCATATGCTGAGACTTCGTGGTGTGCCTAACTGAGATGCTGAAGAGATGCGCTTGACTGAGACGCTGAAAGAGACGTGCCTGATTGAGACGCTGAAGAGATGCGCCTGACGGATGATGCGCCTGGCACGGGGCGCATGGCAGTTTGCTGCGCCTGGCTATAGTCTTAGGATCTTTAGACATGTAATAGACTTTTATATGGAATAAAAATCTTCTTTTGATGTCTATACTTTTGTTGTCCTTTGCTGTGCCAAGTACTTCGTTTGAGCTCCCTGGCGCATGTAGTGTTAAGCGCATAGAATTCTGGCCTGTAGATGCGCCTGAAATTCTATGCTTCTACAACTAGCAGGTCATCTGCGTAAATAAGATAAGTAATTCGAGGTTGGATATGCTTATATAGTGGAACGATCATACCTCTGCTAACCTCCATGTCAATTAAGCAGGTGAAATACTCCATGACCAGGGTAAACAGGTATGGAAAAAGCGGACAACCATGTCGTATACCCCTGCTACTCTGGAAATATCCATAAGGTTGGCCCTTGATCAGAACAGAAAAGCTGGCGGACGAGATGCATTCTCGAACACATGCAACCCATGAGCTAGCGAAGCCCATTGATAGCATGATGTGGCATAAGAAATCCTTATTCACCGTATCATACGCCTTCCTCAGGTCCAACTTTATGCAGGCTTTATTGGCTCCTGGTTTGTTGAATTCTCGCACAAGTTCGTGTCCCAGCAGGCTTTGTTCTGCTATTGCCCGGCTTTGATGAATGCTGCCTAATTCTTTGATACCAATCCTTGCATCAACGCTTCCATTCTTTGGCACATCAGGTGAGTGATTAATTTGTAAAAAATTGCAACATGAGATGGGTCCAAAATCAGTCATTGATGTAGCTCCTTCTTTCTTCGGGATGAGCGTAAAAAATGTATGATTCATCTCCTTAAGAAGGTTGCCATTAGATAGAAAGTCTCCAATAATCTCAATGATGTCCTCCTTGAGTTCATTTTAGTGGGTCTTGAAGAATTTACTGCTAAACCCATATGGCCCTAGCACCTTGCTCGGGTTGGCCCACTTTACAATCTCTGCTACCGCCTCTGATACGGGAGCTAATAGCACTTGATTTCCCTTCTCCGTCACGAGCTTTTTGCAAGTAATATTTGGGAACACAGTAAGATATCTCGTTGGTTAAATAGATTGGTACAAAATCTTACCGCTTCTACTTGAATGTCGGGCTAGAATGTCATAGGGATTCGTCCGGACCAATGAGTAAGTGAATATTGTTCCGACTTTGCCTAGTCCGCACGACATCGTAGAAAAACTTGGTACATTTGTCGCCATCTTGTAGCCACGTGCACTTAGCCCTTTGCGCGAGTTGGATTTCTTCCATGGCTTTGAGTTTCTGGACCTCACTAGCCATAACTTTTTTTTGGTTAGCAAGGTCTGTATTAATTATGTCACCCTCCATTAATGCTTGGACCTTATGTAGTTGCGCTCCTTGTCCGATAATTCGTCGGCTGGATGATTTGCACACCATGTACGAAGAGCGGCCTTAGCCCGCTACAGTTTCTTGATCAGACAAAACTGAGGATAGCTCGCCACCTCCACCGCAAGCACCTCTGAAAGGATAGATGCATATCCATCCTTCATGTGCCAAGAATTATTGTAGCGGAAGGGGAGACTTCTGTTCAGGAGCCAACGAGATCCGAATTTTCAATGTGGAGTGATCACTCGTTCCAGCCGCAAGTCCTTCAACATTGATGTGAGCGAAAGCTTCGACCAAGAGCTATTGCTGAAGGCACAGTCCAATTGGCACGCCACCCTCTTATGTACAGATTTATTGTTCCACATCCACAGATGGCCTGATCGCTCTAGGCCTCTCAGTCCTGATCGGAGGATGCACTCCTGAAACTCCTTTATAATGGGATCATGAACTCTTCTCCCCCCAATTTTCTCATGGCCAAATAGAACGGCGTTGTCCCCGACCACCAGAGTTGGAATGTGCCCATTAGCCTCCGCTATCTCGCGATTAGAATGATGTTAAGCCACAAAGATCTTCGAAGGATTCGATTATTATGTCCATAAATAGCGCATAAAATGAACTGGAAGCCTCCTGCATTCGAGAGTTTAATAGCAATAATTTGTTCATTATTAAGAATTACATGTCCATCCAGACACCCTTGTTCCATCTAACCCATATCCGAGCCATGTCACAAAACTGTAGGTTATTAACCTACTCCTAGCTCCTAGGAGTTCTTCTTTCCATGATGCGCTCTATTTTGATTTTTGTTTCTAACAGAACACTAATGTAATAATGGTTCAGCTTTTGCACCTCTGATATCTCCCTCTACCGTCTGATCGAGCAAGCCCCCCGTGTGTCCCATGCTATTATAGACATTGATCAGATTCAATATCCCCTAGATTAACTCGGCTACGACCACTGGGGGATTATTGTGGGTTGTGCGTCACCAAATGTAGGGATCGACTGATCTGGTCGTCTGCAGCATCTTCTTCCATGGAACATAGCAAGTCTTCCCATTTAGGGTTGTCCCGGACAAGGGCCTCATCATTGCGGACATCATCCCGTGTTTCCCCTATATGTCTCTTTCTACTATTGTTCGTTTGGCCGCTGGACTTTGTCTTTGATTCTGCTTTGTCGCCCTTAACACCGGAGTGGGGCTGACATCGAGGTAGCGTTCCTAAGGGCCCCTCTTCCCCCGTGGAGAAGACAACTATCGAGGAGTCGTTTGCTCCTAGCTGTCCCATACCAGCGTTTGATGTCGGGTTTGAACGCACCTCGTTCTGGCCCTAGGAATTGATTTCCTATGCTCGGCCGCTCCTTCGAGGACATATCTGGCAGGATGAGGGTAAGCTCCATAGCCGAGTCTGGATTATGAGTATCCCTCGATTGTTCCTCATTAATTTCCATGCCTTGACTTGGGTTCGAGGCGTCCTCCTCCATGTTTATCTCCATCATGTTTCCTATTTGAACCAAAATAATCGGATCTGTCCCCTACATGTCATCCACTTGCATATTACACTACTGCGTAAGGTGACCGAAGTAGTTATATCTCCTACATGCCGGGGGAACCCATTCATACTCCACCTTTTGGGTGTATATTTTGCCTGGCGGAATCTCGTAGGACACAGTTTGGGGAAGTTCTTTCTTGGCCTCAATCTCAACCAGTATCCTAGCATATTGCAAACGATATCGGCCGATTGTCGCCTCATCCCCTTAATTAGCCTCCCTATCAGACTAGTAAGTTTCATGAGCATTGATGGGTTCCAGTATAGGATCAAAAATCCCAGTAGGCATACCCAAACTGGAATTGTGTGCAATAGATCATGTTCACATTTTGCCCCGCGCTGCCATTCTTTTAGGATAATAAGTCTCCCATCGAACATCCATGGGCCACTCTCCATTATGCGGTCGAAATCCTCCTTTATGCCAAACTTAACCAAGAAGAACCCGTCCTCTCTGGCAAAGAATTCTATGCTACCCTTCGGTCTCCATACTCTCGTCGCGTACGCCCGTAATTGTCCGTAGAACGGCTTATCACCGATGACATATAGCACTGCTGTGTTTTACAAATATTCCGTTTGTTTTGCTGATCTCCTCCTCGCTAAAGATGGCTCGTTCTTCCCCGTTTACGCGTTTAAGAGCAACATAATGCATAGTGTCAATGAGCGCAGTTGATCCTTCTCGACATAGGTTCGCCCATGACCGGCCTGGTGCTTGGCCTATCACTACGGCCTTGTCTTTTGCTTGTTCATTGCCATCTCCCGCGCGCATATCTCTTGCCTGTGTGGTGGTGTTCCCGACCACAAGTTTCTTTGTGTTTCGCCTCCGATCGAACCTACCTTCTTGCGGCCGCTGTGTACCGGCTATTGGTTGGTGCGGACGGCTCCCCCCTCTACGCCGATCTCCAGTCGTCCACTGTATAGGACCACGACCCACATTAGGATTTAGACGGGTTCCTTCTCCAACCTCTCTTCCTCTCATCCTCCTACGCCTGGTAACAGTGCTCCATCCGCCATCAACGCTTCTGTGCTCGTCTACGATATCTGTCCTGCTTTTCTCAGCTTCCACGCATGAGGAGGATGCCCTTGGATCCCAGGTCCGGCCACCTCCCTCTATTGTCGTTTCTGTAGGTTGCTTTAACCCTAGCGCGCTCTCATTGGGATATATATATATATATATATATATATATATATATATATATATATATATATATATATATATATACATATATTTTATATTCGTTTCTGCAGGTTGCCCTAACCCTAGCGCCGCTCTCATTGGGATATATATATATATAATTTTATTTTTATTTTATTTAAAGAAAATCCCTCTCTTTATTAATCAAGGCTCAAAATGCCGAAGCCTGACCCGTATACAAGTCAAAACTGTACAAGTATACCACCAAAATGAAACAAGAGGGGTAGACTATAGGATCGTCTTGGATTAGGGATGGGGAAACCAGAATGATGTCGGGCTGTGGGAGCACAGAATGCTCCTTTTGCGACATTGGCGGAAGACCTCCTGGATGAGCTGGTCGGCTGAGTATTTATGATCTTCGTATCTAGCCTTGTTGCGACTCTTCCAAATCGCTCACGTGGCGGCCGCTGCGACGATCTGGTGGCCGTAGGATGCTCTCCCCCAAGCGACCACTAGATCGTGGAAGCGACCTCCTCCCGGCTCCGTACTGAAGGTTTGGCTGAGGATCCTCCAGACCCTGTCTGGCAGGCTACCGTAGCAGAAGATGTGATCGATCGTCTCAATCTGTCGATCAGAACAGCAATTACAGGCGGAAGCTAAGCTAATCCCGATGGTTTTGAGGATATCGTCGTTCGGCAGTTTCTTTCTAAAGACTCTCCACATGAGGAAGGACCATTTCTTGCGAATGCAGGAGTGCCAGTAATTGTAGGTGGGCTGATGCGGCTGCCCCGTTCCGCGGACGGCGAGTCTCGCCGACCTCACCGAAAAAGCCCCTGAATATATATATATATATATATATATATATATATATATATATATATAACCTTTTTTGTGCATGACTGTATGTGTGGGAAATGTAAGGAAAAGGCTGCGGATATCATCTCTGGCTCATTTTTCTTCTTTTATTATGTACTGTTTCCTTTTTTGTCTCTTACTCTTTCTTTCTTCTTCTCAGACTTTAGAAGACACCGTAGGTTTTTTTTTCCTACTTCACCAGCTTATCTTGTCCTCTCTTCTTCAACATCTCCAACATATCCGGGCGTAGAGCAAATTGTCCATGTCGAAATCTTCCACTCATTATTTTACAAAGAGCCTTAATTAGTTCATGAGCAAGCGAAGCCCAAACTCATCAGTTTAGTTTGAAATCAAACTGAGACCTACTATATGACCAACGTCATTAGGCTTTCATTGCTTACCATTAGGCTACATCAACCTCCTTCTTAAGATGCCAGAGCAATCCTTAACATAGGACATTCCTTTCAAATTCCTCTCTGTCAGTGCGAGCCCACTGCAGGCTCAGCCAATGTCCTCTGCATGCTTATGCCTTAGTCATGCAATCAATAGTCCAGACACTCGATTACCACGTACATTGAACAAGATATGTGACTCCTTGTCCTCTGCATCCTCCATGCATCATAGTATGCTATCTTGAACTATCACATACGCACTGTGTCGCACGCAAGGTACACAGTATAATTCGCATTTCGGCCGAGTCAAACTTGTGTTACAACCATCCCTTACATGCACGAGCATATTCTTGCAAGTAATTCTCGCCTTTCACACCCACTTGTCGTCCTCCTACATCTATTCTTAACACATTGTAAGTATCATCGATCATTAAACTTTAATATATTTTATCACAAGTAAACAATTCACTTGATATGATGAGTCACACAAGCACCTTCAACATCGACTTCTCACGATTTCCTAGTGTTTGGGTCTAGCGTGATCTCAATCGATGTCCAGCTTTCGCATCTTAAAGAAGAGGTCGACGCGGCCTCCATCGCCGACATGGATGTCACGAAGGAGGAGGTCGACATGTACGATTCGCTCTATGGCGTCTTAAGGTGGAGGTTGACGCGGCCTAATGTGTCACGACCTGCATCCGCTTTTCGGGATACGAGTGTGTAACACCCCAGTCACAAAATAGAAGGACTAGAACGTAATCATGCCAGCTGTATACCTACGAAGTATATGGACCCTCGTATATATACATAAGCTGTAAAATACAGTAACCAAGGTACTAAATCTCATCCACAAAGATAAATAATGATATAAAAGCAACTTTGAATTTGTCATGTATACAATCATTGGGCGAAGACAAATCCACTACCAACAAGTAACGACCCGCATCCGTTTTTCGGGATACGAGTGCGTGTCCAAGCCAGCCTACGCCGCAGTATCGGCGGGTAGAACGATGTCTAGACCACAACGCTCAAAACTACAATAATTGTTCATTCACAAAATTAAATTAATTTACAATATTCACAAATTTTACATTTGAAGAATTTACAAGTCTCACATAATGAAATAAACAACTAAT
Organism: Iris pallida; assembly: GCA_029216955.1. NCBI lineage: Eukaryota > Viridiplantae > Streptophyta > Magnoliopsida > Asparagales > Iridaceae > Iris > Iris pallida. The sequence goes on along the minus strand of JANAVB010023448.1, from coordinate 11,130 downwards.
CTAACTAATTAATCTTCTAGGTTGACCTTAGCATACCCATGTCTCCCAAATGCTAAGAGAAGCCGCGACTAACCTGAAAAATATTGATTTCAGTCAGGAATGGAACGAGTACATTCTAACAACAGTTCCAATAATTGACAAAATCTATAAAATATTAAATAATACTGAAATACATGATGGGTGTATAAACAGAGAATCATGGTATGAAACATGTGAGTAAAAGCATGAGAGCATGTCATTCAAGGCAAGGAAGTAACTATAATAAACGACTAAAACAAGAACTGTAATATAGCAAGGCTACATCTAACTCGTGAGTTGAAATACACTTTCGACATGTAAATAGTTAAGGGTAAATCCGGCACCCCGCACGTGAAGTGTGTGACTGCTATCATACATGATCAGACAAATGGGATGCTTCTGGGTATATTTACATATCTACTAATGTATTTCCCCATCCGACTAGTACTCATGGATTCAACAAGTCACAAACAGGGTAAACATGCAAGTCATAAAAAATAATATGTAAATAATCCATAACTACCACTCGTGTGACCATTATGTCGAAAATCAACAGAAGATCAAAGTAAGACAATACTAGATACACGAATCATAGAAGTTATCAAATATGAAAACTATTAGAAATGTACTCGCCTGAGGTCCTTAGCTGATGAAACCGATAATCCCGTTGCGTTTGGAATAGTCAAATTGGCTAGGATAGCACGCAAAACCAACGATACCCATCCGCCCAGTGAATTACAAAAGTCAAACTTTTGCCATTGTCTCCGGAAGCTGAAACAGACATCACCAACATGTTTGGTATAAAAAATATATCTAAGATTGCCTACCCAAAAGTTCAATTCTGGACACAGGGACAAAATCATAATTTCGGGTCAAAATGATGTCCGCAGTTGGACCTGGCTTACACCGAAAAGCGTGCCAGTACCTATGGTCTCTAAAGTCATCAAACTATATGTATAAGGGTCCGATTTGATGATAATTGATATCCTTCTGGGTAAACACATACTTAAGACTCTTGTGGTCGGTGAAAATCTCCACCCGATCTCCATATAAATAATGCCTCCAAAGCTTCAATGCAAAAACTATTGCTGCTAATTCCAAGTCATGGGTAGGATAATTTCTCTCATGGTCACGAAGCTGACATGACACATAAGAGACTACCTTACTATGCTGCATCAATACGCATCCCAATCCTCTGCCTAAAGCATCACAATAAACTGAGAATCCTCCAGTCCCATCGGGAAGAGTGAGAATGGGGGCCGTCATCAATCTCTACTTCAACTTCTCGAATGAACTCTGACAGTCTGCTGTCCAAACAAACTGCATATCCTTGCGAGTCAACTGCGTCAATGGCGCTAAAATTCGAGCAAAGTCTGACACAAACCGTCGGTAATAGCCGGCCAATCCAAGGAAACTTCGAACTTCCGCGACAGTACTAGGTACTGGCCACGTTTCTATAGCCACTATCTTCTGGGGGTCCACTTCTACTCCACCTCTGGTGATGATGTGACCTAAGTACGAGATACGATCCAACCAAACTCGCACTTACTGAACTTCGCGTACAACTGGTGCTCCCTGAGAATCTGAAAAACTACACGGAGATGTTGCTAACTCTTGCTACAGACTAAGATGTTGTCTATAAACACTATCACGAACTGGTCCAAATAGGGTATGAAGATACGATTCATGAGGTCCATGAATACGGCTGGCGCATTGGTCGCTCCAAATGGCATAACAAGGAACTCCCAATGTCCATACCTCGATCTGAATGTTGTCTTCAGGATGTCTTACTCTTTGAATCTGATCTGATGGTACCCTGACCGCAAGTCAATCTTCGAGAATACAGCCGCTCCCTTGAGCTGATCAAATAAGTCATCTATCCTTGGTAGAGGATACATGTTCTTGATTGTTACAGAGTGTAAGGTACGATAATTAACACATAATCTTGACGTACCATCCTTCTTTTTCATAAGAAGTATCGGGGCTCCCCAAGGTGATCCGCTAGCACGAATGAATTCCTTAGTTCTAAGTTCTTCAATCATCTTGTACAAGATCTCCAACTCTGAAGGTGCCATCCTATAGACTCTCTCTGACACTAGTGCTGATCCGGGAATCAAATTAATGGTGAACTCGATCTCTCTCTCTCTCTCTGGGGGCATAACTGGAAGTTTTTTGAAAAATACGTCAGGAAACTCTTCTACAACTCTGGGAAACTAAACTGCTGCTACTGCCATCCACAACACTGGGGAAGAAGGTTCTACTCTGTCTCGGAAAAATAAAAACTCTGGCTCACCAGGAATACTAAAAATAATCTTGTCGATATGGCAATCTATTCTAGCATACTGGTCCCTCAACCAATCTATTCCTAGGACCACATCATAATCGGCCATCGAAAATTCTATTAACCTAGCTGGAAACTCTCTATCACTAACTACGGTTCGATACGAGAAAAACACTCTATCTACTCCCACAAGACCGTAACCAGCAAGTATATTGAGCCTTACTGATAGTGACTCGGGCTCCAGTCCTATGTGTGTTGCGAATCGTGCAGACATAAATGAATGCGATTCACCCGAATCAAATAATACTGATGCATGAAAAGAGTTGACGAGAATGGTACCTGCCACCACCTCACCTAATGCCAACTCCTCCTCTACGGTCAAAGCCATCGCTTGACCTTGCCCTCTGGGTGCTGGTCCCCTTTGCTGGAAACCTCTCTAACGGTTCTGAATCTGAGCTTGGACCTGGGCATACTGCTGCGATCTCTGCTGCTGGAATGCTTGAGCATGAGGCGGCAATGGCCTCGGAGGCTGGTACTGCTGCTGCTGCACTGGTGCTGGTCCCCTCACTGAGGGACTAGTCTGGGCCGATGAGGAGGAACCGGCTCTCTGTGGACAGGACCCTATCATGTGGTCCGATGCCCCACAAGCCAAAAATAATGCTTGTGCTCTACGACATTCTGATACTACATATCCTGGCTTCCCACAATGAGTGCAGCCCATTGTGGAAGACTACCTCCGCTTCTGCTATTGAGGGTACGTCGGAGTCGAATACTGAACCAACGTAACTGATGTCGTCCTCCTCGGAGCTCCAATAGTCAAGGCCCTAGCTGCCGGGGCTGGGGCTGAGGACTGGATCATTTGACCATGGGACCGCTTCCGTCCTCCAGTTCTGTCCACTATTCTTTGGGAGGTATACTCATGCCTCCTAGCTGCTCGCAAAACAACATCAAAAGTCTGATGCTCAAACTACTCCACTGCTAGAATGATCTCTAGGTGGAGTCCCTGCTGGAACCGCTGGGCTCGGTCTAATTCGGTCGCCGCCAAGATGGGAGCAAACCAACTCAATCTTGAAAACTCGGCCGCATATCCATCGACAGTCCTGCTCTTCTGCCTGAGATTGGTGAACCTCGTTTGTAGGTCGTGCCGAGCTACAGCATCGAAGTACTTGATCTGAAACTTGTCACTGAATATCGCCCATGGAACAGGCATCGCCAACCCAACTGCTAAAATCGCCCACCAGGTGCAGGCTAGGTCCAATAACTGTAGGCGCACTACAGCTACCTTTCTCCTTCTGGAGTCTTGGTTGCATCAAAGATAATCTCGATGTCCTGGAGCCACGCATCAGCTGCAATAGCATCTTCACTACCGTCGAAGAAGGAAGGGTTAAGGCGCTTGAAACTGTTAGCCGTATTGTTCCCTTGATAACCAATACGGCCCATGGCATCTTGTACTGTCTGGTGTAGGGCATCGCCTTGACGATCTTGAGATGCAAGCAATTCCCTGATGAGACCCACCCGGATTCTATTGTCAGGCTCTGCAGGCTGGACTGGCTGAACTGGAGGCTCTGGATCCCCAGAATGCATGACTCGGGAGGCCGCTCCAGAGTGTTGGGCTTGGTCTCCAGGTTGCTGCTGGTCCACTGGAGGTGCTTCGCCTTGCTGATCGGTAGGACCAGGAACAATACCGCTGAAGAAACGACTTAGAGAACAATAAGGAAGGACCATGATCGATTGAGGATATAAATATGTGATCAGGTCAAGATTTCAGAAAGATTAGAAGACACGAGTAGAGATCAAGGGCGAGTGCTGATTGAGACATCTATTCAGTGAAACCCTCACCCATCTTGATTTACAAGACCTGCATGGGCCACCACTTAAACCATGTCACGCCCCAGGACCAGAATACTGGAGAGCGGGAGATAGACACAGCCAGCTACGTACATTGAAGTGAATCCTACCTCGCAATACTGTCACGACTGTCTAGATGCATGGGGGTTTACTACAAGCCATTAGTCTCTTAGGTCAAGAACAAGCCTAATGTCTCAATCTTAAGCAAGCAAGTAAATGTAACAAGATGGTAGATCATCAGACATACAAGGTAAGACGTCCCAAATATTATATATTCAGATGATCATGAAGCTAGTCATACAAAATGCGAAGACTAGCAAGAGTTTTAAGTCATACATGATCAACCCTAGGATGTGTCAATCATGTTACAGCCATTAGGCAGACAGGAATGTAAATTCAACACGAGCTAACACTTGCTCGGCAGCTAAACGCCTCAAAAGAATAATTTGACAATATAGTGGGAGAGCAAAATAAAACCCACTCGTTGCCAGGGTTCCTTCTAGTGGTCACCATCTGGCAGGAAGGCTGGAAGATCTTCAGGAGCTGCTCCAAAATCTGGCCATACAAAACCAGCTGGGTCAGACCCCAGAAAGAGCAAGTGTCACAAACGAGGCTTCACTTAAGAACTAAAACCAGCATATTAGCATATAAGGTCATTGATGAAATAAAAAAGACATGAGTTAGAGAAAACAGGGTAATAAACGATAAGATAACTAAAGGACTATTCCAGTAAGCAAGTTACAACCCGTAAACCAAACAAGGACCGGGGTTGTAACCTTCACCTGAACGAAACTTAGTCTCTAACCAATTATCGATAAAGTAAAGCATACACAAGCAGGTCCTGAGATAGCCATGCACTGGATCTAGGCAAGACTAGACAAGATGGGACTCCATCCAACATTCACGGCCAAGCAAGAGTACGGCTTGATATTTAAACTAACTAGGGTTATCGCAAGCCTAGTTACTAGCAAGATGCAATGAGATATTCCTACGACCACAAGCCCTGCAGACTATCCAGGTTATTCAGACGCAAGGTTCATGCTAAGAGTTATCATGACTTGTTAGGTGACTTGAGTGCAACACATGACAGTGTACATAGTAATCATTTCATGAAGTGCCCCATATGATGGTGAGCTGAAAATGTGCCCTACTCGTCGGCAGGCTACAAGTCCATCAAAGAAGGCACCCAGATAATGGGATTGCCTGTAGCCGGAATACCTCTCTATATGAACTACTTGATCAATCTAGTCATTAACCTAGTCAGATTCAGTATGAATCCCTGACCGTGGTAACCAGGGATACAAGTCCTAGACATGATGCGAGACAAGACTGGTAGCTTATACAAGCACATTCAATACAATCACCCACGGTGTCAAGATGAGAATTTACTTAGCATGTCAAGTTAGCCATCGCAACAGCGTTCAAGGTTACATGTCAAGATTACTTAGCAGGTCAAGATAATCGTCGCAACGGTGCTCATGAGTTCATGTCATGATTACTTGTCAGGGGTGCACCACAATGGGTCACCATCATGTCATGTTACTTGTACTTGTTACTTGTTACTTGTTAGGAGCGTGCCATGACGGGCCACTATCATGAGTTTTCACAAAATCATGTCGTGTACAGATTATCATTACAATATTAATATATCATGATTATATCGAGTTCATGTCAAAAAGGTGTAAGGATATAATAAGGGGTACCATACGCCCAATAAAGGTGAATCTAGGGGAATAGATGCCAGGGCCATACTACGCCGAGCAAGGGGATAAGATTATGCTAGTGCTAAGAAGCCTCCGGGCAGGGGAGTACGCCAAAGGAGTACGCCAAGGGAAGTACGCCAAGGGAAGTATGCATAAAGGAAGTATGTGTAAGGGAAGCACGCGTAAAGGAAGTACGCATAAAGAAAGTACGCGTAGAGGAGTAAAGTTTACGCGTGAAACTTGTTTTACGCCAAGGCAGGGTAGACTTTGTTTTACGCATAAAATAGTCTTGACTTGCGTAATCCAGATTCACGCTGACACGAATAAACATGGGCGTAGAGCTTGATACTACGCGAGCACATATAAATGTGGGCGTAGAGTTTGATACTACGCTGGCACGAATAAACGTGGGCATAGAGCTTGATACTACGCTGGCACGAATAAATGTGGGCGTAGAGCTTGATACTACGCAAGCACGTATAAACGTGGGCGTAAGGAACCTCCAGAACTCCAAATTCCATGAACCTTCAATCTAAGCCAAAAATGGGACTTCCATAGATCAAAATGGGGTATAACACAAATCTCAACAACCTGGAATTATCAAAACTTGAAAATAAAAAAGTTTGATAGATCAAAACCACCAAAATCCGAGAATGGCAAATTTTTAGATCTATAAAAAAATAAAACTTCAAAATACAAAATTTTAAGTTCTAAACTATTTTAGAATCACGAAAGAAAGATAAATGAACCATAAAAATAGGTTCTCATGTGTAAGCAAGGTGCACTTGCCTATGGGTTTTCTTAGGTTATAGGAGAGGTTAATGGAGAAGAAGAAAAGTAAATGAGAATAAGTGAAGAGAGAGAAAGTAGTTGGGCTTTAAATGGAGATGGTGGTAGGTAGGGGGTTGGGTTCATGATGAACCACCCTAAACCAAAACAAACCAACCCAAGCCGAACCCAAGTCAAAATAAACCAAAATAAACCAAGTCATGCAAGATTAACCTAGACAAGTCTGATTACGGGTTAGAATTCCGTACACGTATACTGAAAATACGTATAACGAAAAACGGAGGTGACAAATATGGTTCATTCAGTTTAGGCAGAAAGTAGTCGTCCCGAGTCAGAGATAGAACATGGAAAGTTTTCTGGACCGATGGGTTTCTAAGGCAATACTTGGTCTGGGAGATGCATAAAGATGGAAAATCTAAGGTAAAGTAATGGCTTGAGTAATTTCATTTCCAAAATAAGTTGACGACGAGATTAGCGACGCTAGTATAAAACGTCGCTAATTTTGTTGTATAGCGACGAATATAAACGACATCACTGAACGTCACTATCGGCGACTTTTAGCGACATTTAGCGACATGCATTATTATTTGGAAAGCAAACGTTGCGGTTTCGTCGGAGAATGTCGCTATTTTTTTTTAAACAGCGACGTTTAGCGACTCATCCACTTGAATGTCGCCAGTATACAAGTAGACAACGATGTTTAGCGACGTCCGTTGCTGATGTCGCTAACTTATTTCATATATGGTTGCTGGCCGATCGACTTTTCATCTTCCACAAAATTTTCAATTCTGTGCTCTCCCCAAAATTTCTTCCCCCTCTCCCCTCTTGTCTCCGATGACCCCCTCCCCTGGAGACCCCCTGCCCCCTTGCCCCCTTGCCCCTCTTGTCTCCTTCCTCAGCTTCCCTCGACCCTCTCGTCTCCTTCCCTCGGTGCCCCTATCGACTCCGGCGACCCCCTGCCCCATGTCCCTCTCGTCTCCGGTGACCCCCTCCCCCGTGTCTCCTTCCTCGACCTCCCTCGAGGCAACTCGCTACCCCGACGACCCGCTCCCCCGGCGACCCCCTGTCCCGACGACCCCCTGCCCCGACGAACCCCTGCTGCAGCGACTCTCTCAACTCTGGCTCAGGTAACCCTAACCTTAACCCTAACTCCCTCTTGCTGACACGACACTGACACACTCCTCTTGTTGATATGACATGACACACATATATACATCGTGTGTAGGTTGGACACTGACATGATACTCACACACTCACTGATACAACACTGACACGACACATACATACATCGTGTGTAGGTTGGACACTAACACACGACACACATACCCTCTTGCTGACACGATATTGACACACAGACACATACTCACGGACACGACACACATACCCTCTTGCTAACACGACACTGACACGCAAACACATACTCACTAACACGACACACATACATACATCGTGTGTATTATTCTGTTGTGTTTATGACTATAATTTAAATCAAGGTAAAAATATTCATGATTAAATCTTGTTGCAAATATTCATGAAGGGAACTCTTCATTCATGTAAAATTTTAACTTGTTCAAATAAAAATAATCGGACATTGGACACTGACACACACTGGTTTTAGGTGTATTTCCTAGTTTAGTATGGTATCGTGAAAAGATTATAGGTGTATTTTCTAGTTTAGGGTGTGAATCTAGGCTTGTGTCACGTAAAAGATATGGTATGGTGTCAAGTGTAGGTATGATTGGTATAGTGTCAAGACATGTGTCAAAATACTAGGTATGTAGGTAAGTGCTAGCTAGGTATCGCCAAGTATTTCATGGTAAGTGTTAGCTTGGACACTCCGAGGTTAAGTTTTCCTTGTGGGCTCACAAGGAACACATGACGACAGTGATATCATTATCTCTTATGTTAAGTGTTCATATTAGCCTAAAATCAAGTGTCCATGTGAGCCCTTCTCTGAAAACTAAATTTACTTATGCAAGCCTTTTGAGGCTATCCCAAAAAGACGAAAAACTTAGTCTTTTATAAAATTTTTCGAAAATCTATTATAACTCTATCAGTCTCAAAAGGGTTACATAAGTAAATTTTATTTTCAGGGGATGGCTCACAAAGAACACGTGACAATACCTAAGTGTATATCGTAGTACCTAGAGTGTATAGAGTGAGTATCCTAGTAGTATATAAGATATTTTAGAAATTGGGTAATTGTCAAAGTAAGTTTGAGGTTTAATTGAAAGTATATAGAGCGTATCCTATAAGATATGGTATGGTGTCAAGTGTAGGTATGATTGGTAATGTGTGTAGCCTGAAATCAAGTATCCATATGAGCCATTATCTCAAAAGGAAATTTACTTCTTTGAAGAGAAGGGCTGACATTGAACACGTGACGACACTCATTTAATACTCATGTGTATCCATCGATCTATGCATCCATTTGTATAATATACTCGAATAATGTATATCCATCTTTGTAGAATATCTTCAAATATATATGAATTACTATCTGCGATATCATTCATGGATGTACAATCGTTATCCTGATGAAATGTGCTGTGTATGGGATGAATTTATACAAGAGGTAGAGCAGTTCCTGCAGTTCGCCAAGGCATTCCCCTAATACATGGACCGTACCAAAATTAAGTATCCGTGTGTGAGATATCGTAACTTGAAATATCATCCATAAGTGGACGTGACATATCATTTGTACTCGAGAGGTTTCATGCCAAATTACTATTAATGGAACTCACACGGAGAACTTGTGCCTTTAGCATCGGAGCCAGAGCCTAATTTGGAGCCGTATATGGATGTCCCCGACCATGCTGATTATGAAGAAAGGTGGGTGAACATGATTTTCGACGTTGCGGAGCCTAGTTTCGATCCGGACAATGCGGATGAGGAGACCTCGAATGCCGATGCTGCAAAGTTTATGGAGTTGCTGGAGAATGCAATGACTCCTTTGTATCCTGGTTGTGAGGATCATTCCCCGTTGGAGGTGGTTACAAGACTGCTGAGCATCAAGTTCGATTTTAATATGTCTCAAGAATGCTACAACCGAATCATCGAGTTGATTATAGATATCTTACCGTAGGGTGCCAAATTGTCTACTGTCACGACCCGCACCCGCTTTTCGGACGCGAGAGCGTGAGCAAGCCAGCTACGCATCAAGCAGACTCCAGCCCGACTCGAATACGTAAACGCTGTCACGGCTAAGGCAATGGGCCTAATCAAGGCTAGGTAAAACTATATCTCAATCCACAATAAGAATATGAAACAAGAATGAACAAGTATGGGTCATGGTCTGCAGTCCATTAGCATATTGTTCGATTAGACTCTAAGAATGATATGAGTCTATAAATAAGCAGAGTATATCATGGTACTGAGTATAATGCACGAAAAGATAATAAAGAAATATCACAAGCAAATACCTGTATCAAACATCGCAATCCTCTACCATCCTGCTCTGCTAACTAACTCCATGCAGTCGCTAAACCTGAAGAGATCATTAGGTCCTCAGAGGACTAGCAAGATACATAAAAATGAGCCTTTCTAACAGTTTATTATGCATGGAGAAAAATACAGGATAAATAAGTAAAACTGAGTAATGAATAAGCACGAATCTATACACTGTCTACACGAAAAAGAACTGCTAAACAAGGACTAGGGAACTCATGTCAAGATGTCAACGGATAACCGAAACGAATACTCAAACCCTCGTCCCTAGTGTGGACTCGCAGGTTTGAACAACTACTAATCCTCGTCCCTAGTGTAGACTCGCAGATTAGCATCACCCTCGTCCCTAGTGTGGACTCGCAGGCGTAAACCCTATGCTACTAACCCTCGTCCCTAGTGTGGACTCGCAGGCTAGCATATACTATGTAGCTCTCCTTCCCGGAATTTTGAAATATTTTTTTTATTTATTTTATTTAAATAGTAATTTTAGAATATTATAAATAATTATTTAGTTAAGTACAAGACGACTAGGAATCATGGCACGGATAGTGCAGTAGCGTGCTTTGACTAGTGTTTAGCCATGGTAGGGGAATGCAAAGCCATATGAGTGTCTAATTAGGAAAACCAGATTAAGTTGAGACTCAACCCCCACCGATTAACTATTTAGTTATTAATTAAATATATTGTTTTTAGATGACCCGATTGTACCAACTCAGCCAGAACTGGACCCAAACCGCATCCAAGCCCTTGTAGGTATGTAGTGAGACCAAGGACAACCATCTAGGCATATTTTATGTGTGTACAAAATTTCCTAAATTATTTTAGGTATTGATGTGCATTTTTAACTATTTGAATATTTGTACAAAATTTGGTATTTTATTATTAATTATTGTTTTACAATATTTGTACAATCTTCTGGACCCGGATAAGGGTGAGTAGTATGGACTCACCAAACCACCAGTTAAGTATTATTTTATTATTTTTATGGTGATTGAATAAATATATATTCCAATAGATATTATGATTATTAGTTATTTGAATATT